>QJPP01004135.1:0-165080 GCA_003996215.1 Jaltomata sinuosa
GTGCCCGGGCGTAGCCGGGTCTAAACAGTAAAAGTCATCTCAGGTGCTCGGTCCGACCGAGGCTAAAAATCATCTCAAGTAACAAGAAAACTCAACTAGCACCCCGGCCCTGCCGAGTCTAGCGATAATCATAAAACTGATGATTTTAAACATAATTTTACTTTCTTGCCCAAAAATCTCCACAAGTGAAATCAACCATTTCCAAATCATTTCCATCAAAAACGGGCCCCCCCGGGCCATGCAAGGTTTAGAAAACAGTGCCAGTAGGCCCAAAGCCAAAACCACAGTAAAACATGGATAAAACCTCTTTATATGCATGGAAATGGTATGATCACACACAATAGCTGCCTCGCAGCTCACAATCAACCTATCGACCCTGCACAGGCCCACAGCTACTCAGCAAGCATAACCAGCCTAGAAGGATAATTCTATGTCCGGGACTCGCGGACATTCCCAAAAATCCCACCTTCTATGTTCCAGAGTCAACAAGGCCTCACAGGACCACAAGGGTAAATAAAATGTATCCGCAAATACTACAAGCAACGGAGGAATAAAAATAGGCGGACATGAATAAAGCGGTCAAGGTCTGTGGTACCAACCTAATAAACCATCCCAAGGATGCCTATTAATACAATTTTATTTTATATATACGGAGTCTGGGGAAATTAAACCGTAACCTACCTGTCGTCCGACGACAAGCTGCTAGAACAACGATGTCCAAGCTCGAACCACTCCAAGAAAATCCAAAACTAAATCGGAATCGGATTCGGATTTGGGACGGAATAACTTGACGTAGATAATTGATTTATTTCAGTGATCAAATATCACGTCAAAAGATTTTTCTACCAAATTTCCTATTCTACGTAAATGTAACCCCGTATGAAAGCACTTGTGCTAATATATATACAAACATCACATACATAATAAATGGGTCCTTAATAGTTAAATAGTAATTAGTAGTGGAAAAGTATTAGTGGCATTCCTAATTACTAGCCTAAGGCCACATGTACCACTACATGCTGCCTAACTTGTTGTACAAAGCCTCCACTTCCACGTGGAAGTGGAGGTGGCTACAAATTCCCCCCGTTAGGTATGTACTCGGGTATTGCGTAAATTCGTGGTAAAATAAATATAATACTTTAAATATACCATAATTAATAGAAAATTATTTCCAACAAAACCCACTATATTATAATAATAATTTTCAACATAATTAAATTTACTATCTCCGTTAAAATATTACGGAGTATAAAAACCTTATAAAATAAATACGTATACACTTATATCGTATCAAATATATTTTTCATAAACCTTTAAAATATTTTGGAAAGAAAATAATAATATAATTTTTACCAATTTCAAATTTTAAATAAATATTTCAAATACACGCACGATGCTAATAAAGTTCTTAAGTTTAGGCTCGTAATTCGCCTACGCACGATTTCGATATTCAAAAATTCTCTCGGGATCCTCCCTTATTTTTTATCACTGTTTCGGAACTGAAATGGCATTCTAAAACGTGAAGTCGAGGCTTAAATCGCGTTTAACCCGACCCGGTTCGCGACCCGGTTCGCAACCCATTTTCTGCCAGACAGTCTGCGGTAAAACAGTCATAACTCTTTACTCCGAGATCAGTTGGACGTGAGGTTTTGTGCGTTGGAAACTAGACTCGTAGACCTTCGATTTGGTATTTTGGGGGACTTCTAACTCTTTATATATTGGGAGAAAAGCTCCGAGACATTTGACCCAAAGTTCAGGAAATTTGTTAACGAACTTACTATAACTTTTGTCGATCTGCTTGACTTCAACTTAAACGTGGAAATGACCGGAAGGGTCATTACAGTATAGTATCTATTGTAGTAATTTTCTACTATTATTTTGGCAAGTATATAAATTTTCATTTCTATTTCATATTGTTCGTTTTATTATGACTTTTTTAATTTTATATGTAACAGTTAACTGGGTGTTTTCTAAATTATACGGTTTCATGCCTTCTAACCATTTTATTCCTAGTATGATATTTTTATCTC
Source organism: Jaltomata sinuosa (assembly GCA_003996215.1). NCBI lineage: Eukaryota > Viridiplantae > Streptophyta > Magnoliopsida > Solanales > Solanaceae > Jaltomata > Jaltomata sinuosa. The sequence continues at coordinate 2,031 of QJPP01004135.1, forward strand.
CATGATATATTTTGAAATTTATTACCATTGGTATTCCGCCAATGATTAATTCTTTTTCTACTGTTTCTCTTAATGTTGTAAATTCTTTTGGTAATTCTGACTGTTCTGTAGAATTTATTTCTTCTTCTGTTACCAATTCTCTTGTAATATAATTTCGTCCTGACCTGTATTTATTGTTATAATAAATTTTCTTTGTTCTAATATTCCAGTTATATAATAGTGATATAGCTCTATTTCTTTTATTTTTACTGAATTTCCTGATGATTGAGGTGTTTCACTGTGACTTTTTCTTTTAGATGTGCTTATCCTGTCGCTTACTATTTCTAGATCTTCTTCTATATCAATTTCCTTATAGCTATAATCATTTTTATCTATTACTGTGACAATTTGTTCAAATGGATTTTCTATTTTTATCCTATTAATTTTATTTTTTGCTGTTATTTTATGTTTTGTTGTTAAGACATATAAATTTTTACATCTTGCTGTAAATATTTTACTGCCTGGGGCTAGTTCTATTCCTGTCATTTTTCAATATAGTACTAATGATTTATCTATATTCCTGTCATTTATTGCTACTGAATAGTTGGCGCTTATTATGAATTTAAATTTCTGGTATATTAAATTTCCTTTTACGGCACTTATTATACTTTTCTCTATAGGTTCAATTATTCTTTCATCTGCTAAATATATTTCTATAGGTGTATCTATACCTTCTCTAAAACATGCTTTTATTAATATTTTTGTTCCTCCTAGATGTACATATTTTATTGGTTCTTTAGCCTGTATTGCTTGTATTTCTTTATTTATTATTCTCTTATTTATTATAGGTATTTTTGCTTTTCCTTTGGTATATTTACAATCTATTATATGTTCTTTCTGACTTACCACATAATATTCTTCTTTCTGTCGTTTAAATATATTTTTTAGCATTGGTATTTTGAATATTTTTTCTACACTTAATTCTAATTCTTTTCCTTTTATTTGTTCAAATATACTTGTATCAAATATAACTTTCTGTTCTGAGGATTCTTCGTTTATGTGTTCTTCTTTATCTATTATCTGTACGTCTTTTCCAGACATTATCGTCTAATTCTTCTTTTTCTAATTCTTCATTCAATTCATTTTCAGATAATTCATATATGCTATCGTCACTGTCTAGTTCATAATCTAGATATTCTAATTGCATATATTCTTCAATATTTATTATTATTTCTGCTATTTGCTTTCTCTTAGGATTTTTAGGTAGTTTACAATTTCTAGCTAAATGTCCTAATTTCCCACAATTATAGCATGTACACTCAGTTATTTTCTTTTTTGGTTTAAAAGGTCTTTTATTGTTAAAAGTTTTTACATAATACCTTCGTCTAGGCCTTTTGTATTTATATTGGGATTTATATCTTTTGAATTTTCCTCGTTTTCTATTCTTTTTATAGTAGTTATCTTTACATCCAAATTGGGGTGCTACTTTATCCTTACAGCATGATAGATTTTTTATTATGGATTTTTCCATTTTTATTTCTTCCCTATATTTCTCACATATATCTGAATACCATTTTTGTAAAAATCTTATTCTTGCTCCTAGAGTATCTTGTAAGCCTGCTTCATTCCAATCTTTTATTATTTTTGAACTAAATGGTTCTGGTAATTTTGTAAAATATAATCTCCTTACTTCTTTTGCTTCTTCTGGCGTATATGTTCCTTTGTAATAATATTCTCTAAATACACATGTATATTTATCTATGTAACACATATTACATATTGCTAATTTTAACATTAAATTTCTGTTTAATTGTTTATCTTTATTTTGTTCTTCTGTTTCTGTGGTTGTGCTGCTAAATTCATTTCGTATTGCCATTTCATATTTATTTAGAATATCCATAGTTGTGGTTGTTGTTTTACCGTCTATAGTTTTACTACTTCTTAATGCGTTTATGCTTTCTTCTGATAAGTTGTGTAACCATAATTTTACTGTTCCTAAGAATGTTCGTTCTATTTTTCCTGGTGCTTCTGTTAGACTTATTTTATTGTCTATTAGCTGTTTTGCTATATATCCTATCCATAGTTGAATTGCTTTATTTATGTACGTTACACAATCTAAATCTAAGAAATTATTATTCTGGTTAGTTGGTTTTGGAGTCCATTTTTTATTTAATCTTTTATCCCATATACTGTCTTGCCTATCAGATTGCTCATAATTAACTGTATAGTATGTCGGACTTAATATTTTTGGGTCTTTAACTCCTGATGTGCTAGCTTCTTGTTCTTTTTCTTTCTCAACATCTCCTGCATTTATTTCAATATTTTCGTCTATGCTTGCTACATTTGCTATCATTTCTGTATAGGTTTCACTTATTTCCGAACTCTGTTCTGTCTGATTATCGTTTACCTCATTTATACCTAATTCTTCTTCTTCGGTTGGTTCTTCTATTTGTAGTTTTTCTTTGAATTTTTCTATTTCAGTTTTTAATTTTGCTTCAATTTCTTTTTCTTTTTGTTTTGCCGTATATAGTTCTTTTAACTTAGCTAATTCTTTTTCTAGGGCTATTATTCTGTCATTTTTTACTTCTTCTATTTGTTGTATTTCTTGTTTTGCCTATTGTTTAATAATAGTTATTTCATTTTTTTGGTCTATTTCTTTATTTTCTCTAGCAAGTCTTACCATTGCCGTTAAGCTATCTTCTAATCTTAAGGATTCTTTTTCTAACATTAGGCTTAAATTATCTCCTATTTTCTTATATCGTCTTCCTAGATTTGAAAATATGATCTTTATTTTTAATCCTTCGTGATTTTCATATGTTTTTTCGTCTATAGCAAATTCTTCTTTGTTCATTTATAAGTCATGTTGTAATTTATATTCTAAGCTGTCTATTTGTAGTTGTAGGTAAAATATAGTTTTTCTTTGTGCTACGATAGATTCTTTACAAGTTCCTGCAAATATATTCTCATTAAGTCTATGTTGCCTATGTCTCAATTCTCGTCTTTTTGCTATAATTATTTTATTAAGCTTTTGTCTGTGTTCGTTATCATTATCAGTCATTGTTTCTTTAAGTATTTAATATATTTATATTCTATTTTAGATATGGTATTTATATTAATTCATTTAATTTATCGTTATCAGTTTTTGTAATACTAAGTTGTTTATATTCCGGATATAAATTCTTTAATTTTTTTCTTTTCAATTTTCTTATCTTCTTTCTAGTATGTTTCAAATCATTCATAGCTCTGATACCAATATGTGGTTGTATGTCTTTTTATCTTGGTTCAGGCTGTCTCTATATGTGTTTACTTGTGGTGGTGTAAATGGGGTTTTTTGGGATTTTGGTATATATGGTGTTTCAAATAGTTTATTCAAGTTTGTATTGACATATCATTTTTCTTCTTTTGGTGGTCATGTGACCACCTATTAATCTGATACCATTTTGTGGTGGGGGGGGGGTCCTACTAACATACCTATATTTTACTATAATAATTTTCTCTTAGCGAAATTAATCTGATTATATCTTTTATATTTTCCAGAATATATTCTAGATATTTTATATCTTGGGTTCTTTGATATATTTCTATATTTTCTTTTATCAGATTTCCTAGCAGGGTTATGTCTACTTTAGTTTCGTACCAATATCGTAAGTATTCGTAATTTATCATTAATCTGAATCTGTTATTTCTAGATCTGAATATATTTCCCAATCGTCATCTATATTTAACCTTTCTAGATCTATCCCGTACCATTGTGATTTTTCATTAAATATCTTTTCCCATATAATTCTTTTTAATTCTACTATCCTTATGTCTTTTAGTGCATATAAAACTAATGTTTTATAATTATTTCTTATTTCATTATGCAAATAGGTGGTCATGGTAATACCATCCATATTTATGTTCATGCTTTGCTTTTTATCAATTAATTCCCTCATACCATAGCATGTCAATAACATTATATTCGATTATTACAGACTAGATTATTTTAAACCATATTCTCTTGTCACTGTTAACACCGTACTTTCAAAGGTACTTTCCCCTCCTAAATAGTGCCACTCTGTCTACTCCCCTCACGGCTTCCTCGCCTTGGTTTCGACCTCTGGACATTATCTTCGGATTGTTTTCCCTTTTTCCTCATGTTAATAAACTTGAAAATATGATTCAAATAGTTCTAGTAGATAATAACGAATATAAACTTATTTAATCATGCTATGATACTTAGGAATTAACAAATTTAGCTATGCATATGTAATGACCCTTCCGGTCATTTCCACGTATAAGTTTTGAAGTCAAGCAAATCGACAAAAGTTATGGTAAGTTCTTTAACAAATTTCCTGAACTTTCGGTAAAATGCCTCTGGGCTTTTCTCCCAATATATAAAGAGTTAGAAGTCCCCCGAAATATCAAATCGAAGGTCTACGAGTCTAGTTTCCAACGCACAAAACCTCACGTCCAACTGATCTCGGAGTAAAAAGTTATGACTGTTTTACCGCGGACTGTCTGGCAGAAAACGGGTTACGAACCGGGTCGCGAACCGGGTCGGGTTAAACTCGATTTAAGCCTCAACTTCACGTTTTAAAATGCCATTTCAGTTCCAAAACAGTGATAAAACATAAGGGAGGATCCCGAGAGAATTCTTGAGTATCAAAATCGTGCGTTGGTGAATTACGAGCCTAGGCTTAAGAATTTTATTAGCGTCGCGCGTATATTTGAAAATATTTTATTTAAAGGTTGAATTTGGTAAAAATTATATTATTATTGCCTTTTCAAAATATTTTAAAGGTTTATGAAGAATATTTTGTTACGATATAATTGTATATGTATTTATTGTATAAGATTTTTATACACCATAATATTTTAACGGAGATAGTAAATTTAATTATGTTGAAATTTATTATTATAATATAGTAGGTTTTATTTGAAATAATTTTCTTGAATTATGGTATATTTAAAAAGTTATATTTATTTTACCACGAGTCTATGCAATACCCGAGTACTTACATAATAGGATAGAATCGGTTTTGGTGTGCCACCTCCACTCAACGTGGAGTTAAGGGAGAGGGACAGCACGACACTATAATTATTTGGGGGCTGCCACATACTAATTAAACACTTTTGGACTACTATATTTAAAAAGTATTTAATACTGTTAAGGGGAATAAAGAGAGGGTTAGAAAGAGGCACCCCTGCTTATCTATGTTTGGCACGATTCTGTTAGGCATGTTCTTCAGAAAAAGGAGATTCACTCTTCATATTTTTTCGTTGGTGTCCTTGCAGATGATATTTTCAAAGGCTTCCATACGTGCACCCTTACATAGAAAAGGAAGTCTGGTAGAAAAATATTTTGATGTAATATTTAATCTCCAAAAGAAAATCAATCATCTACGTCGAGCCATTCAAGCCCGAGTTCAAGTTTGATTTCATGTTGGGGATTTTTCGGAGAGGTTCAAGCTTGTCATCGGACGACAGGTAGGTTACGGTTTATTTTTCCTAGACTCCGTATATATAAAATAAAATTGTATTAATGGGCATCCTTGGGTTGGTTTATTAGGTTGGTACCACAGACCTCGACCGCTTTATTCATATCCGCCTACTTTTGTTCCTCCGTTGCTTGTAGTATTTGCCGGTATATTTTATTTACCCTTGTGGTCCTGTGAGGCCTTGTTGACTCTGGAACATAGAAGGTGGGATTTTGGGGATGTCCGCGAGTCCCGGGCATAGAATTATCCTTCTAGGCTGGTTATGCTTGCTGAGTAGCTGTGGGCCTGTGCAGGGTCGATAGGTTGATTGTGAGCTGCTGGGCAGCTATTGTGTTTGATCATACCATTTTCATGCATATAAAGAGGTTTACACATGTTTTACTACGGTTTGGGCTTCGGGCCTACTGGCACCATTTTCTAAACCTTGCATGGCCCGGAGGGCCCGTTTTTGATGGAAATGATTTGGAAATGGTTGATTTAAACTTGTGAATATTCTTGGGTAAAAGAAAGAAAAATTATGATTTAAATCACCAGTTTTACGATTAACGCTAGGCTCGGCAGGGCCGGAGTGCTAGTTGAGTTTTCTTGCTACTTGAGATGATTTTTAGCCTTGGTCGGACCGAGCACCTGAGATGACTTTTTACTGTTTAGACCCGGTTATTCCCGGGCACCCTTGGAGGGGTTTTTGAGACATTTTCCTACTACTTTAGTCCTGGACAGGGTCTGGGCATTGCATATTCGAGACTGAGTCTCTATCTTAATACCGGACTTGCTTCCGGACAACATGTTCTGATACTGAGTTTCAGTATGGGGTCTGGGACCTCCATGGACCTTGCCATCCGGGCCAGGGGCTATGGGCTGCGTGTGCCAGAGGAGGGGTATACGGTGGAGTAGAGGTATACGGGCAGTGTCCTTCCATGGAACCTACCTGCTGGGCCGGATCGGCACCGAAGGAGGTACATACAGAGATACCATGGCACTTGAGATCTTCATGCATCATATCATTCATTGTTTGAGGCTCCACCCTTGTTTGTTGTTTGCTGATTGTACGCTCCGGTAGTATGGGATGCCGGAGGGTTTGTTTTCACTTTTTTGTGTTCCTCGGTTGTATGGGCGGCCGGGGGACTCTAGGTAGACTTTTGCTATTTATTTACAGAATTGTTCTCTATTATGGATAAGTATGAGATTGGTTACTGCTAGACTATTAGTTTCTGGATTTGAGATTGATATGATTAGTTGAGTTTGATTCATGTCTCTGAGCATGTCTATCATTACTCTTTCTTTCTTCTTCTTACACTTGAGGTTACCGGTATACCGTCCATTTCGTAAACTTATTTTGTATACACTGTTGTTGCAAGGACCCCAGGTGCGTTGTTTCTTACTTTCACCTGTGCCTATGGTGTGTATATTCTACTTACTAGCCTCACATGTGCTTCTGTTGATTTCCCTCTGAGCTAGTTCCTGTGTACCTTTCATTGATTTTTGTGACTGATTGCTTCTATTCCGTCTATTACTACACTTTTATCTTATATGTGCCCAGTCGGCCTATGATACCTACTGGGTACCTTATGCTTCGCATTTGGTGCTCACCCATACCCCCTGCATCTTTGGGTGCAGATCCTAGCGTGGGTCATCACCGTTAGATCGTTGTGATTCGTGCTTGGAGATCTGTTGGGGACTACTTCAGGCTGAGGGTGAGCTCTTGGCGATCGGAGCTTAGCTTTAGTTTATCTTTTGCTTTATGTACTCTATTACCATTCAGAGACATCTGTATATATTCTTTTGGATAGTATTCACTCCATGTATGTAGTTTTGGCTCTGTACTATGATACCAGGTCTTGGGGTTTGGTTTAGTTTTCGCATATGTATATATTTATACCCCTGCTATCTATTTTATTTGTCTTGTCCGCTTATTTGCTAGATAGTAGCCCATTATTAACTGTTCTGGGCTACGGGGATTGGTTCACCTAACGGGGGTTGTAGGTGCCATCATGACCAAGAAATTGGGTCGTGACCGTGGCGAGGTAGAAACTAGATATTTCTCCCAGTTTTGCATTTTTTGCAATGCACCCTCAAACCATGACATCCCAGACAAACCTTTTATGTCAAGTTCGATATTGGGAGTTCTACTTACCCGAATTAACATTTGAAAAATCCTACGAATTCCTTATCTTCTTAGTTATCATATAATAAAGCTAAAATTCATTACATTTACCCAATCCATTCCTGGATTTTTCTAGTGTCACAACCCAAAATCGGGCCATGATGGTGCCTACATAACCCCTCAGTAGGCAAGCCAAACCCAATAACACGAAAGACAGTAAAGCAATTACAATAAGGAAAAGCGGAAGACATAAATGAAAAGATAGAGCCAATAGCTATACAACAGACTAAAGAATGGAGTAGCTATACAACAGACTATGTCTATCCAAAATACAAAATACAGATAGAATATACAAGATGGAAAGCATGTGCAGTCTCCAAGGCACTGGGAGCTCACCGCGATACAAACTGCACCATGCCTAGAACAATGGGAGGATCAGTGAAGGTGGCTTCTACTAGGTGCTGTATCAGAAAAAGATGCAGAGTGTAGTATGAGTACCAAGACAATGGGTACCCAGTAGGCATCATAGGCCGACCGAGCGCATAAAGATAATATATAAATATAAATTACCCGAAAGCAACTAAAATACAAGGATCTTCCTAAATCTAGTTATAAAGATGAAAACCAAAATAACCAAGCAAAAAAGGTGTAGTAGTAACAAGGTCAACCCAAAACCACGAATAATCCAAAAAGCACCCAAGCCAATGCAATGCGATGAAATGATGATGTAATGTATGAATGCATAATAATATAAACCTGAAATACTGCATCGCGTGCCCGGAATACGGTATTTGACTATGCATATATGTATATAGGTGAAAGGAAAGTAAAACCTTGAATAATACATCGGGGGTCCAGAATACCCCATCAGACGATAAGTATATGCATAAAATAGTATTTTTCTCTTTTTCCTTCCAAACCCCATAGTAAAATTCAATAAAGTTTTATTCAACTCAGAAAATCACCGTAGCCGTAGTAAACCTCATTTTGAACCAAAAGTCTCAAAAAATACTCCCTTTCTATGCCAATAATATGCAGTACAGTATGAGCATGAAATATCCATATATTCAGAGAAAACCACGCACAACAAGGTAAAACAGGGCAAAATACCCTCCAAACCAAGAGAACTGACCTAGGGCTCCATCCAAATCAAAGCTATGGTCTCGGACCTACAGTTATACACAACAGTAGAATAAAGCGGATAAAACAGGAAAGTAAAAGAGAAAAAGGATCACAAGAATCTCTACTCTACCTCTAAAACCTCCTAAAAGCAACTTAGGAATTCCTAGCTAGCCATAATTATACTACAAGCTTCTAGGCTAAGGATAAATATGATAATCTTAAATGATAATCCGAAAAGGCCAATTTAAAGTAATAAATAGGATTTAAGCCTAAATCTACCTAAAACCAACCTAACATTCCAGCAACAAATAAATATATTAAATCTAACTAAACTCAGTCTAGAAAGTAAATCGTAACCTACCTCGGGGCTGAACGGTAAACACGAATCGTCACTTATGTGCTTTCCCCTTCTGAATGGCCTCAGAAAGCTGCCACGCTATCAAGAATACAATCCAAGTGTCAATACTATAAGAATGACACCCATTTTGTTATATGAAAAAATGGGCCAGAAATTGGATCAGAAAATGACCCTCGGGCCCCGTGCAATGAAACATAAATTAAAATTCACAATTATGCTCGCGGTGGGTTAAAAAACCCATGCTCAAAAATTGGGCGTGAACGGGGCTCATTTCGGGGCTCAAAACATCCCCGAAGTGCTTCTAACTAAAGGGGAACCACATGGGGAAACCAATGGAAAGCAACGAGATTTAACGAGAATTAACAATGGAAAAAAGGAGAGGGACATAGAGGGACTTACCAGGTGAAGTATGCTGAGATAATGGAGTTGGAACCGGAGCTTAAATATACAACAATGGAGAAAATTCAAAGTGTTGGAGGAGAAAGTGAAGTTGGAAGCTTAAATAGCTGTCTAGGGTCCTTCATCGTGATCGCGAGAGATCCCACGCGATCACGATGAAAATGCAAGCCAGACCATAGCAGTCGCGATTGTCTAGCCGCACCATTGCGTAGAGCAAGCTGGACCCAGTCCTAGCCTGGCTCATCGGGGTCACAAGGAGCAACCCACGTGATCGTGATGGTTAAGAAACCAGACCCTCGCGAATGTGATGGCCACCTTGCGGTCGTGATGACCAAACTGGTCTGCAAATTTATAGCAGCAACCAGTAAACAAAAAGGCTAAAAAGTCACCCGATGGACCCTCGGGATTCAATCAGAACCCCTTGAGGACAAACCAACCATGCAGGCCTGCCAGAAATAACATTCTACACTCAACAAAATCAATGAAACTCCTAACGGAGATCGTTTTAGCCAAAAGTGGTCCCCATGCCCAAAAGCCACTCGGAACCCAATACCCAAAAACAAGTCTAAAAGCCTTGGGACCCGAACGAAAGGTCCTACTAGCGCAAAGTCAATAATTCAGATCTAACAACGTTGACAAAATTTTCATTCGAGGTCGTCTTCTCCAAATGTTGACCAAAGTCAACTCCATAAGCTAAACTAGACTGAAAACACATAAAACAACACAAACCCAAAATGAAAACTCCTGAACCCAGACCAAAGGTCCTACTAGACAAAAATCCCTATTGTGGAGCAAACAAAACTGTCAAAATTTGATTCTGAGCATATTTACCAAGAAAGTTGACCAAAGTCAAAGGTTTTTTGAGTTCAAGTTCTAAAACAAAGAAATGGTCATAATGACCTAACGAATGGCCCGGGCACCAAGCTGTCAATCTCGGCAAGTCATAAATGACCTATAGCCACTGAGGAAAAGCTCAATATATAGAAAAAGCACGAAAAGTAGAAAATGACCTAGAGGGTCATTATAACATCTACTATTAAAAGGACTTTTATCCGTGAATATTAGAAAAAGGATAGTAACTGACGACTCAAAAAGATGAGGATAGCGGGTCTGCATATTGGCCTCAACTTCCCAAGTAGACTCCTCAATAGAATGATGCCTCCACTGAACCTTAACTGACGGAATCTCCTTGGACCTCAACTTCCTAACCTTCTTGTAACACTCCAAAACTGGATCCAACTTTTAAACTTAAGAAATCTGAAAATTCTAAGCTTTCCAGAAATGACAGGTCCAAACCACAGACCGTGGGTTAAACCACGAGTCATGGAGTGGATCCGTGGTTTAAGTCTTCCAGAATTAGTCTTTGGTCTGATAACCACGAGTTGGTTCTATAGACCGTAGTTCAGTCTACGACCCATCCTGTCAACTCGTGGAACCATACCTGAGGACTGATATATTATTAGTAACCATGAGTCAATACTACGGACTATAGTTTGAATTACGGACCGTCCTGTTGACTCGTGGAACCTGATCAGAGGCCTGCCAAATTCCTTAGAAATAACGAATTGGTTCTACAGATTTTAATCCATTCTACGGTACATCCTATTGACCCGTAGAATATCTTCTGTAGTTTGATCATTTGTCCAGGAACCACAAATGGGAACCACGAGTCGTGGTTCAAACTACGACCCATGGAACCAACCCATGATTCCTGAAGCCGACCCTTTTTATCAGCTTTTCTTAATTAAATCCAAGGGGTATTTTTATAATTACCCACCCTTTTAACTCTTAAGTGAGGTTGTTTTTGCCACTTTTAGTAAGGTTTCTATGCCTATTAGCCAAAGTCCCTTCTCATTACCTCATTCATCTTCCAGAAAGGGAAAAGAACCTCTTCATGCTCCAAGTCTCAAGCTCCAAGTTCAAGTCTCCTTTTCTTTTCAATTTTAAGTGGGTTGGCTTCAATCAAGGTATGTGGGTATTGAACAATGGGTTCCTTTCACCCTTGTTACCAAAACCTCTAATCTTTATTTTTTATTTCATGAACTTTTAAATTAGGGTTCTTACCCAATTCTTATGAGTTTTGCTATAAATTGCCTTGTCATGATTTTATTATGAAATTACTATTAAATTGCCTTATTCCGCATGTGTTTTTACATATGAACTTCTATTTCAAATTGAAGGCTAATTATGGCAAATTCTACATGCATAAATTTATTTAAGTAAAATGGGTATTTGATAGCATGATTTCATGATTTTCAAGCAAGTGCATGCCTAATTCCTATGTTGTATGAAAGTATATGTTATTATGAAATTGAACTAGTGACATGCAAGTTTTCAAGTTATGAATTATTACGCAAGACAAGACACCCAATATGACATCAATGCTCATGAATTATTTTCTAAACCAAGGTTCATGAGTAGTATGAAGATTTGGGGTATGAACAAGTTTATGAACAAGTTTCGACATCTAGATATGTCATATGTATCTAAGCCTCATGTTATATGTTTTGGGAGTAGTATTTAACACCGAGCGATGAGGGTTCTATATAACCCAAGTCCAAAACTACGTTGCCACCATAGGTTGCCCTCTAGACTTATGAAAGGATCCTTATCAACATGGTTCTAACCTTGGCCGGTTAGGACAACCTTTTTCAGTGTAGGTGCATGACACTAGACTCCATGTAGCTCATCATTATTTAATGTCGATTAAGAGAAACTCCCACATGATTATTTTAAAGCTATGAAGTTATATGATACTCTATTTTTGAATCTTGACTTTACTTCCACATGATTCTTGGTATGGATCGGTTGTATGCTTGTTATGCCTTGGTTGATTGTCGTACTCCGATTGTACTCCTCCATCCTCTAAGGGTCATTTCATATCTTATCTTAAGGCTAGAAAGATGATTTGTAAGGGTTATGTTTATCATATAGTTCAGGTTAGGGACATGGAGTCTGGAACCTCATCCCTTCAGTCTATTCCTGTTGTGAATCAATCCCAGAAGTATTTCACGAAGATTTATTCGAAGTCCCTCCCAAGCGTGAGATCAACTTTGGGATAGATCTCCTTCCATATATGAATCCTATCTCTATTCTTCCCTATAAAATGGCTCTTGTGGAACTTAAAGATTTAAAGGATCAGTTGAAGGATCCTCTTGATAAGGGTTTCATCAGGCTTAGCATTTCTCCATGGGGTGCCCCAGTTTTGTTTGTGCGGAAGAAAGATGGTTCCCTTAGGATGTGTATTAACTACCGTCAGTTAAAAAAAATCACAATTAAGAATAAGTATAATATTCCTAGGATTTATGACTTGTTTAATCAACTTCTGGGTGCTAGTTTCTTCTCCAAGATTGATCTTAGATCCAGTTATCATTAGCTTTGTGTTCGAGAGTATGATATTCTGAAGACAACATTCAAGACTCAGTATGGTCATTTTGAATTCATTGTTATGTCTTTTGGTCTAACGAATGCTCCTGTAGCCTTTATAGATTTCATGAACCAGGTGTTTAAATAGTATTTAGATATGTTTGTGATTGTTTTCATTCATGATATTCTTATCTACTCTTGGAGTGAGGAGGAGCATGCAGACTATTTGAGAGTTGTCTATTGCTTTTCTGGGTCTATTGCTTTTCTGGGTCTATTGCTTTTCTGGGTCATATTGAGATTAGAGATGGTATTCAAGCTAATTCTCAAAAGATTGAGGCAGTAAAGAACTGGGCTAGACCCACTTCCCCGTCTGATATTAGGAGCTTTTTGGGTTTGGCTAGTTACTACAAGAGATTTATGGATGGGTTTTCTTCCATTGCCACCTCTTTGACTCGATTAACTAAGAAGAAGGTGAAATTTTAGTGGTCTGACCTTTGTGAGGAAAGCTTTCAAAAATTGAAGACTAGACTGACCACCACACTAGTGTTGGCTCTACCCGATGGCCTAGATGACTTTATCGTGTATTGTGATGCTTCAAGATTTTTCTTGTGTTCTTTTTTGATGCGGCGTGGTAAGTTGATTGCTTATGCCTCTAGACAGCTTAAGATCCATGAGAAGAACTACCGTACTCATTATCTTGAGTTAGTAGCATAAGATATGGAGACATTACTTGTACGGTGTGCATGTGGATGTATTCACCCATCATAAGAGTCTCCAGTATGTGTTCACTCAAAAGGAATTAAATCTGCGTCAAAGGAGATAGCTTGAGCTTCTTATGGATTATGATATTAGCGTGCTTTAACATATGGGTAAGGCAATTGTAGTGGCGGATGCAGTTAGTAGGTTGTCTATGGGTAGTGTTTCTTCGGTTGAGGACGGAAAGAAAGAATTGGTTAAGGAGGTCCATAGGCTTGCTAGGTTAGGAGTTCACCTTATGGACTCAACAGAAGGTGGTGTTATTGTTAAGAATGGTTCTAAATCATCTTTGGTAGCTGAGGTAAAGGCAGAGTAAGACAATGATCCTATTTTGCTTCAGCTAAAGGGTGCAGTCCATTAATAAAGGGTTGAGGTTTTCTCCCAAAGGGGAGATGGTGTGCTCAGTTATCAGGGTCGATTGTGTATGTCAGATGTAGATGGGTTGAGATAACAAATTTTGACTGAGGCTCATAGTTCGAAATATTCTATTCACCCTGGTGCCACCAAGATGTACTGTGACCTATGAGAAGTCTATTGGTGGAATGGTATTAAGAGAGACATAGCCCATTTTGTGGCTAAGTGTCCCAACTGTCAGCAAGTGAAGGTAGAGCATCGCGACCGGGTGGTATGACTCAGGATATTGACCTTCCTACTTGGAAATGGGAAGCGATTAATATGGACTTTGTTAGTAGGTTGCCTCGGTTCATTAGACTATGGAAAAGGTTCAACCTATTAGGGAAAGTCTGAAGACCGCTCAGAGTCGACATAAATCATATGTGGATATGAGGAGGAGGGAATTGGAATTTGAAGTTGATGATTGAGTTTTTCTGAAGGTGTCACCCATGAAGGGTGTGATTAGATTTGGCGAGAAAGGGAAGTTTAGTCCCCGTTTCATAGGTCCCTATCATATTATGAAGAGAGTTGGTAGCGTTGCTTATGAGTTGGATTTGCTATCGGATTTAGAAGCGGTTCATCCAATTTTCCATATATCCTTGTTGAAGAAGTGTGTTGGTGATCCGACCTTTATTGTTCCTTAGGAGGATGTGGGAGTGAAGGATAGTCTAACTTATGACGAGGTTCCCGTGAAGATCCTTGATCATCAGATTCAGAGGTTGAGAAACAAAAAAGTTGCTTCGATAAATGTTCTTTGGAGGAATCAGCTTGTTGAGAGAGATACTTGTGAAGCAGAAGCAGCAATGAAAGCCAAGTACCCTCATCTATTTCCTTTCAATCCAATTTCCGCTTGAGATAGTAGTTTACTAATTAGTATGTCTATCCTACTCTATTCCATCATTTCCCCTCATGATCTTAGCATGCATGCAAGTTTTCGAAAGTTAGTTCAGTCATGTCTTAAGTTGCAAGCTTAGTTTTCATGTTTATTCCTTGATTTTCATGTTTTGTTGTTGGTTGGGCCATTTTCTCTCCAAGTTTCCTTACATAGTCTTCATTTGAGGACTAATGATCCCAAAGGGGAGATATTGTAACACCCCAAAATTTGATCCATCTTTTATACTTTAGTAATCTAAAAAATCTAAACTTTTCAGAAATGACGGGTCCAAACCACGGATCGTGGGTTGAACCACGAGTCATGGAGTGGATCAGTGGTTTAAGTATGCCAGAATCAGTCTCTGGTCTGAGAACCACGAGTTGGTTCTATGGACCGTAGTTCAGTCTACGGCCTGTCCTATCAACTCGTAGAACTAGACCTGAGGACTGACTTATTCCTAAGAACCAGGAGTCAAAAATACGGACCGTAGTTTGAATTACGGACCATCTGGTTGACTCGTGGAACCTGATCAGAGGCCTGCCAAATCCCTTAGAAATTACAATTGGTTCTACTAACCGTAACCCATTCTACGGTCCGTCCTGTTAACCCGTAGAATGTTTTCTGAAGTTTGATCATTTGGCCAGAAACCACGACTGAGAACCACGAGTCGTGGTTCAAACTATTACCCGTGGAACCAACCCGTGATTCCTGAAGCTGACCCTTTTTATCACCTTTTCTTAATTAAACTCCAGGGGTATTTTTATAATTACCCACCCTTTTATCTCCTAAGTGAGGTCGTTTTGGCCACTTTTAGTAGAGTTTCTACACCTATTAGCCTAAGTCCCTTCTCGTTACCTCATTTATCTTCCAAAAAGGGAAAAGAACCTCTTAAAGCTCCAAATCTCAAGCTCCAAGTTCAAGTCTCCTTTTCTTTTCAATTTCAAGTGGGTTAGCTTCAATCAAGGTATGTGGGTATTCAACAATGGGTTCCTTTCACCCTTGTGCCCAAAACCCCTAATCTTTATTTTTGATTTCATGAACTTTTAAATTAGGGTTCTTACCCAATTCTTATGGGTTTTGCAATAAATTACCTTCTCATGATTTTATTATGAAATTACTACTAAATTGCATGATTCTGCATGAGGTTTTACATATGAACTCCTATTTAAAATTGAAGACTAATTATGGCAAATTCTACATGCATAAATTGATTCAAGTAAATTGGGTATTTGATAGCATGTTATCATGAATTTCAAGCTAGTGCATGCGTAGTTCCTATGTTCTATTAAAGTATATGTTATTATGAAATTGAACTAGTGCCATGCAAGTTTTCAAGTTATGAATTATTATGCAAGCCAAGACACCCGATGTGCCATCAATGCTCATGAATCATTTTCTAAACCAATGTTCGTGAGTAGTATGAAGATCCAGGGTATGAACATGTTTATGAACAAGTTTCGACATCTAGATATGTCACATATAGGTGAGCCTCATGTTATATGTTTTGGGAGTAGTATTTTGCACCGAGAGATAAGGGTTCTAGATAACCCAAGTCCAAAACTACGTTGCCACCATAGGTTGCCCTCTGTGGCTTATGAAAGGATCCTTATGAACATGGTTCTAACCCTGGCCGGTTAGGAAAACCTTTTTCAGTGTAGGTGCATGACACTGGACTCCATGTAGCTCATCATTATTTAATGTCGATTAAGAGAAACTCCCACATGATTATTTTAAAGCTATGAAGTTATATGGTACTCTATTTTTGAATCTTGACATTACTTCATGTTTTATGTCTTATATCTTGATGATTTCTTATGCTATCTCTTATTATGAAAGAGCTCATTTTAAGCATGTTTTATCATGATCATGCATATCTCTCATGCTCGGTACATCCTATAGTACTGACGCATATTTTGTGATGCATCCACTTGACGATGCAGATTCAGGTTTCCTTCCTCAGGCACGTGGCTAGATATCGCAGACCATTTCCAGTCAGTGTTGGTGAGTCCTCATTGTTCGAGGGCTAGTTATGACTCTAGTTAGTTTTTGGTTCTTACTTTTGTAATTCTAGTTAGCTAGGGTTTTCTCCGAGCAACTCCTTTTGTCATGTGTAGAGGCTTTTCAGACATAGCCAGTATTCGAGTCTCTCTTTTAAAACTATGTTTCGTATTGACTTATCATTTATGGATTTGGGTTGCCTAATGTTCTATCTATGCTTCTGCAATGCTTTCTTATGAATGACTGAGTATGCTATGACCAAGGGTTAGTCTAGAGCATCCGTACCTTGGATCCCGTGTTACGTCTAGTGGGTAGCCTCGGGGCCTGACACTGCCTATCCAAAATAGAAACAAGCTCCTCCTCAAAGGCTAAGGACTTATCCAACTGAATTGACTCAAACTGAAGCACGTGATACTCATCCGGAATATACCGACGCAACATACAGACATGAAAAACAGGGTGAACACTAAATAAAGCAGGAGGTAAGGCCAACTCATATGCAACCTCTTCAATACGTCGAAGGATCTCAAAAGGCCCAATGAACCTAGGACTGAGCTTACCCTTCCTCCAAAACCTAATCACGCCCTTCAGGGGCGACACGCGAAGAAACACACTATCACAAAATATGAACTCTAGATCTCAAACTCTCCGGTTAGCATAACACTTCTGTCTAATCTGGGCAGTGCAAAGTCTCTCATGGATGACCCGGACTCTATCATAGAATCACGAAGCAAGTCGGTACCCCTTGTCCTAACCTCGAAAGCATTAAATTAACCCACCGGAGATCTGCAATGCCTACCATACAAAGCCTCGAACGGAGCCATTTGAATGCTGGAATGGTAACTATTGTTATATGTAAACTCTGCCAAGGCTAAACACTGGTCCCATTGACCCCCAAAACTAATAACACATGCTCACAATATATCCTCCAGAACCTGAATAGTACGCTCTGATTGAACGTTCGCCTGTGGATGAAAAAGGGTGTTAAGCTCAACTCTAGTACCCAATTCTCTATGAATAGACCTCTAGAAATGCGAAGTGAACTGAGTACCACGGTCAGAAATGATAGAAACAGGCACACCATGTAAACGGATAATATATCGAATATAGCTCTGAGCAAACCTCTCGGAACTGTAGAAACTCTAAACTAGCAGAAAGTGAGCAGACTTCATCAACTTATCCACGATAACGCAAATAGCATAAAATCTCCACAGGGTAAGTGGAAAACTAACTACAAAGTGCATAACTATCCGCTCCCATTTCTACTCCAGAATGGGTAGCCTCTCAGACAAACCACCTTCCCTCTGGTGCTCAAACTTCACTTGCTGACAGTTCAAGTACCTAGACATGAAAGCTAAATATCCCTCTTCATCCCACACCACCAATAGTGTTGCCTCAAGTCGCGATACATCTTAGCTACCTCGGGGTGAACGAAATATATAGAACAATGTTCCTCCTCCAAGATCAATCTTACCAAGTCACCAACCCTGGGAATGCAGATACGACCCTCGATCCTCAGAACACCCTCTGAATCTAAGGTCACCTTCCTAGCCTCCCCGCTTAATACACTTATAATGAATGATCCTCAACCTCATATCATCAAACTGTTGTGCCCAAATCTACTCCAACAAGGAAGATCTAGCCTAAACAAAAGAAATAATACGGCCCGACTCAGATATGTCAAGTCTAACAAACCTGTTAGGCAAGGACTGGATGTCCCAAGCTAAAGGTCGCTCCTCTATTGCTAGGAAAGCCAAGCTACCCATACTCATTGCCATCCGGCTCAAGGCATCTACCACTATTTTTACCTTGCCCCGATGATAAAGGATAGAGATGTCATAGTCCTTCAGTAAATCCAACCACCTACGCTGCCTCAAATTTAGATCCTTCTTGCTAAAACTGTACTGATGACTACGATGGTTAGTAAAGACCTCAAACTGCATGCCATAATGATAATTCCTCTAAATCTTCAATGCGAAAACTGTCGCTGCTAACTCTAAGTCATATTTGGGGTAGTTCCTCTCGTGAACCTTCAATTATCTTGAAGCATATGAAATAACCTGGCCCTGCTGAATTAACACATAACCTAAACCAATACCCAAAGCATTATAGTACATGATGAAACCCTGACCCTCGATCAGAAGAGTAAGAAACAGAGATGAAGTCAACCAAGCCTTGAGCCTCAAGAAGCTCACCTCACACTCATCTGACCACTGGAAAGGAATATTCTTCTGAATCAATCTAGTCAATGAAGCTGCTATTGAAAAAACCCCTCCACAAACCGTCTGTAATAACCTGCCTACTTGATGAAACTGCAAACCTCGATAGTAGAAGTAGGCCTAGCCAAATCATGAACTGCTGCAATCTTTGCCGGATCTACCATAATCCCATCCTTTGACACCACGTGTCCAAGGAATGCCACAGACTCAAGCCAAAACTCACACTTATTGAATTTGGCATACAACTGATGGTCTCGCAAGGTCTGAAGTATCAATCTAAGATGATTCTCATGCTCCTCTCTACTCCTCGAGTATATCAAAATGTCATCAATGAATACAATCACAAATAAGTCTAAGTAGGCACTAAACACATGGTTCATCAACTCCATAAATGTTGCTAGGGCATAGTCAACCCAAAATACATGACTAGGAACTCATAATAATCGTATTGGTTCCTAAATGCCATCTTTGGGATGTCCGTTGCGCTAATTCTCAGCTGGTGGTAATCGGATCTCAAGTCTATCTTATAAAACACCGCTGCACCCTGAAGCTGGTCAAAAAATTCATCAATACGCAATATTGGATATCTGTTCTTAACTATCACCTTATTCAACTGCCTATAGTCAATAAACATATGCATAGACCCATCCTTCTTCTTCACAAACAGAATCGGAGCACCCAATGGAGACACACTAGGCCTGATGAACCCTCTACTCAATGGATCCTGGAGTTGATCCTTAAGCTCCCTCAACTTAGCGGGTGCCATCTGATATGGCAGAATAGAAATAGGTTGAGTGCCCGGCTCAGCATCAATCGCAATGTCAATGTCACAGTCAGGAGGAATACCTAGAAGATCCGAAGGAAACATATCTGAATACTCGCAAACCACACGAACTAACTCAAAAGCGGTGTGGTGGCACTAGTATCACAGACATAGGCAAGATAGGCTAAGCACCACTTCCCAACCCAATATTGGGTGCTCAGGAAAGATATAACTCCCCTTGGCATATGGCTATCGGCACCCTTCCATATGATAGGAGGGATACTAGGAATCCGTAGAGTAATAGTCTTGGTGAAGCAATCCAAGACCGCATGATAAAGGGACAACCAATCCATGGCTAATATCACATCAAAATCAACCATATCAAGTACAACCAAGTCTACCCATATGTCATACCTTAAGATAGTCACCACACAAGCTCGATATACCTGATTCACTACTAAGAAATTTCCTACTGGGGTAGATACATGCAAAGGCACTAGCAAAGACTCACAAGCAGACTCTGGATGAGTAGCATAATAAAAAGATACATATGAGAATGTAGACCCCGGATTAAACAAAGTAGAAGCAGACTGATGACATACGAAGATTGTACTTATGATAAGAGTATCTGAAGCCTCGGCCTCTGTCCAGCTGGAAATTGCATACATGTGGCCTCTGCCACTACGACCACCTAATCTATCGGACTGAGGACCACCTTTAGTACCTTAGAGACCACCCCTACTACCTTGTGAACCACCTCTAGCTGGAGGTGCTGGAGCCTTGGGGGCCTGAACTAACTGATTATATCGCCTAGGGTGCTGTGCCAATGGACAATCTCTAGAAAAGTGGCCTATCTCACCATACTCATAACAACCCCGACTAAACATACTCCGTTGTGAAGACCCAACTGAATCAGAATGACCCCCATGACTTGTGGAACCCGAATGAGCACCTCATAGAGCAGGAATAATACTCTATATACTCTAACCCTCAGCAGTCTGTAATGCTGCCTAAACGGGCCAACTCGGCTAAAAACATTGTTGGCGCTGACCTCTACAATTGTAGCCTCTACCACAGGCCAGTGAACCATTGAAACAGCCCTGATGGCGGGGCCTCTTATTGCTTCCCCCTTGGGCCTCATGAAGAATGCCCTCAATAGTGCAGGCATGATCTACTACCTCTAGAAAAGACTAACCCAATGCTACCATACCCTTTGTATCCAAGAAAAGCTACAAAGTCAAGCCACGAACAAAATGATGCACCCTCTCATGCTCGGTGGGCAGAATCATAGTGGCGTGTCTAGACACTTGGAAGAAGTGAACCTCATACTCAGACACAATCATGAAGCCTTGCTCTAACCTAGAGAACTGATCCATTAACTGCTCTATCGTGCTATATGGTACATACTTCTTCAGTAAAGCTGCGGAGAACTAGCCCAATTAAATAGAGGTGACCCGACTGGTCTACAGGTTATATATGACCTCTACCACTATTTTGCTGGACCGTCCAGCTAAAACATGGTGTAATCTGCCCCATGTGACTTAGCTAACCTTAGATTATGCAATCTCTCATGGAATCTAGTCAGGAACTCATGTGCATCCTCCCTAGAATCACTCGAAAACCTCGGAGGACCCAATCTAAGAAACCTACCAAGTATGTTTTGCTCCTAGGAAGATATAACTCTCCCGGCAGGAATAGGTGGAACAAATGTAAGAACTGGTAATACCTCCAATATGGGAGCCACAACAGCAGCTGCACTCCTAAACCCTGTGCTACTGTCTAAGCTTAAGTTTAACCCTCATCTCTAACCTGAGAATAAATCGGAGTGGTCAGCAAAGCTACTGGTGGAGTTATACCCTCAAGAAACCCAAATAACTAAACTAGAGTGACTTCCAACACTAGAGTAGCCAAAAAATCCGCTAGATGCTAGGCTATCCCCACGCCCTCCGGCTCATATTTTACCTCATCAACCCTATCCTCTGGCTCAAGTGACAGTAGCCTAGCCTGGGTCTGAGTTGGCACCATGATGTTCTACTATTTCACAACACTTTCAACGCTTAAAATTAAGGATTTTTGAAGTTCTTAAGTATAGTTTATTGGATTTGATGTCATTTGTTACATGTACAGGGTAAATTATTGAAAGGATAAAAATGGCCAAATATTTGCAGACTTCTGGGTAAAACTCATGCCCCACGAGCGTGGGATCTTCCACAGCCCGTAGGAGAAGCCATGGGAATGAACTAGAGAGACTGAAGGCAAGAATTTACTTCCCACGCCCTGCTATAATGGGCATCGGTCCAACCGTGGGACGTCACTGAGCCTGTTGGACTAGACATGCGGAGCTGAAACTTGTAGACTAGATCTGATGAGCTGCCATGATGCCTATGATAGACACGACATAACATCACTAACCCCGTTAAAATTGGACAGTGGAGAGTGGAGAAGCAAGCCTGATGACCAATGAGATGGCCACAATGGGTGTCACACCCATGACGCACCATCGCAGTAGACCATAAAACAGGGCAAAAGCCTGGATCCAAGACATGAATGAAGCCCAATAGGAACCCATGATGCCCGTCACATCCATGATGGCTCGTGGGGCATCCCGCCGATAGTACCGTGTCCAGCTTTCCTAGATTAGTTAGGATTTGGTCTCTTTTGTCTATAAATACATTTCCTTAGGTTTTATTTTTGAGGTTCCGACTTTGTTCGATATTGCTAGGTATTGTTTACATTTTGTGAGACATCATAACACAGTTTTGAGAATTAAAAGATTGTTCTTGATTTATTGAAGTGTTATGGAAGTTTCAAGATTTCTGGTTTTCTTTACATGTTCTTGTATGTTATAATCATGATCTCTTCATCTATATCTGGTTATTATCTTACAACTATGAGTAGCTAAATCCTCAACTAGGGTTATGGGAACCATGAAGGATTAATGAAGTAGGCAAAGTATTTGGTAATTCTAGGGTAGTGTTTATGCATGTATTGTTCTTACCATCGCTTTGATTGCTTTTTAATGGTGTCCAACATTAGAACTCACCTTATTCTTACTTGCTAGACCAAGGAGGTAACGAATGGTAAAAAGGATGTTTACAACGGAGATCTGAGGCTACCAACCCTTATCTATTAGCTTGACCTTGTCCAGGAATAGCTAATCTGCGATCAAGGATAAGGGTTAGTAAAGAATACACCCATGCCCGAACTAATGCGTGTGGTGTAATTAATCTATCTAGGGGACCAACCATTTAGGTGAACCTAACTTACCGATCTTGCATGCTATGCACCAAACAAGTTTATTAAGTTCAACGCCTTACTAAGTTATGATATCATGGGGAACACTACCCTAGTCACACATCTCATTGATTACAATTCTTAAAACGGTTACTTGTTACTTATTTGAATTTGACTTACAATTATTACTTGTTTTTTAAAACCCCCCTTCATAAGAAAATAAACGGCTAGGAGCATAAGTAAACATAATTGACCCTAGTCCTTCCATATTCCCTGTGGGATCAACCCTAACTCTGTTTAGGTTCTATATTTGCACAGCGACCACTTACGCTTCTAAAAGGAGGTGTAATTTGGGCATATAAAATTTTGGAGCCATTGTCGGGGAGTACGATTTAGGATTATGACAAATTGTGTTTATTTCACTGTTAGTCCTTATTTCCTGATTTTACTTTTTTTGTTATTTTTGTTTTGTTACACAGGATGCACACTTATGCATTCCCAATAAAAGGAGTCAAGGCAATCCCTTGATCCCTTACGATCCAGAACTCCAACGAACTCTGAGAAACATGGCTAAAGAGGGAATTTATGAGACACCAGTCAAAGGCTGGCGCATACGCATGGATTACAGGAAGCTTAATGCTTGGACTGAGAAGGACCATTTTCCAATACCATTCATGGATCAGATGTTAGACTATCTTACTCGTAGAGGATGGTATTATTTTCTTGATGGTTATTCGAGATACAATGAGATCTCGATTGCTCCTGAAGAACAAGAGAAGACCACTTTCACCTGTCCATATGGGACATTTGCTTTCAAGAGGATGCCTTTTGATTTATGCAATTCACTAGTGACATTTCAGCATAAAATGATATCTATTTTCTCAGAAATGGTTGAGGACACTATTGATGTATTTATGGATGACTTTTAGGTAGTTGGTGACTTTTTGAAGATTGTTTAGCTCATCTGATTTGTGTTCTAAAAAGATATGAAAAGTGTAACCTAGTGTTGAAAAGCGAAAAGTGTCACTTCATGGTGAAAGAGGGTATAGTTCTTGGTCATCGGATCTTCAAGAAGAGTATAGAGGTTGATAAAGCAAAGATAGAGGTGATTGAAAAATTGCCTCCGCCAGTTTCTATGAAAGGTATTCAAAGCTTTTTTAGGCATGCTGGTTTCTATCGCAGGTTTATCAAAGACTTCTCCAAAATTACAAGTCAATTATGCAAGTTGTTGGAGAAAGAGGTGAAGTTTATTTTTGATGACGCATGTCTAAAGGCGTTAGAGTACCTTAAGAAAAAGTTGATCTCTGCTCCTATAATTATTTCTCCTGATTGGTCTCAGCCTTTTGAGGTTATGTGCGATACTAGTGGAGTGGCGCTAGGAGAAATCCTAGTCCAAAGGCGCAAAAAGATTCGCCATCCTATATACTACACTAGCAAAGCACTTAACCCCGCTCAAAAGAACTATACGGTGACAGAACAAGAGTTGCTTGTTGTGGTCTTTGCATAAGAGAAATTCAGATCTTATTTGCTTGGAACCAAGGTAATTGTGCAACTGACCATGCGGCTCTTAGGTATCTCATGGCTAAAAAGGAGGCAAAGTCGAGATTGATTATATGGGTGTTGCCGCTACAATAGTTCGATTTTGAGGTCAAGGACAGGAAGGGCACAAAATATCAGGTAGCAGATCACTTGTCTAGATTAGAGAAAGAAGCTATGTTAAATCTTGATGATGCATATGAGATTGATGACTGGTTCCCAAATGAGCAAGTGTTAGTCACTTCTCAATATTTGATTCCATGGTTTGCTGACATTGCCAACTATTTGTCAAGTGATGTGGTTCCTCCTAATATTTCTATCCACTAAAGAATAAAGTTCATGTCTGATGTTAAGAAATTCTTCTGGGAGGAGCCATTCTT
Organism: Jaltomata sinuosa; assembly: GCA_003996215.1. Taxonomy (NCBI): domain Eukaryota; kingdom Viridiplantae; phylum Streptophyta; class Magnoliopsida; order Solanales; family Solanaceae; genus Jaltomata; species Jaltomata sinuosa. Next base: position 26,992 of record QJPP01004135.1, read on the forward strand.
GTTCCGTGTGTGTGCTGATACTATGATTCGTAGATATGTTCCTGAAGTTGAGATGATGGAGATGATAGAGGCTTGCCATTCTTCCCCTGTGGGGGACATCATAGTGGTATTCATACTGCACACAAGATCTTGCAATGCGGCTACTATTTGCCAACTATCCATAAACACACCCATGATTTTTCTAGAGCTTGTAGCAGGTGTCAGAAAGAAGGAGGCATATAAAGGAGGCATGAGCTTCCTCTTACCCCCATCCTTGTGATTTAGCTATTTAATGTTTGGGGTATTGACTTCATGGGCCTATTTGTGATGTCTAATGGAAAGCAGTACATATTTGTGGTTTTTGACTATGTATCAAAGTGGGTGGATGCAGTTGCGCTTCCCAGTAATGAATGTAAGTGTGTTAAAACATTCTTGAAAAAGAACATCTTCTCCAGATTTGGTACACCAAAGGCAATTATTAGTGATAGAGCCTCTCACTTCTGCAACAAGTTGTTTTGTGCACTACTCGAGAAATTTGGAGTGAAACACAGGGTTGCAACCCCCTATCATCCCCATACTAATGGGAAAGTTGAGGTTTCCAACAGAGAAATAAAGTCAATCCTTTCCAAGACTGTCAATTCTAATAGAATAGATTAGTCGTGGAAACTAGATGATGCTTTATGGGCATACCAAACTGCATATAAGACACCAATAGGTATGTCACCATATCATATTGTATTTAGGAAACCATGCCATCTTCCTGTTGAACTAGAGCATAAGGCCTTGTGGGTGCTAAAGAAGTTGAATTTAGACCTGTCTGAGGCATCGCTATAGTAGCTTGGGAAATTGAATGAGTTAGATGAGTTCTGCCTAAATGCATATGAGAGTTTGGCCTTGTAAAAAGAGAATATGAAACTGTATCATGACCAGAAGATCAAAAAGAGAAATTTCCAGCCGGGTGACTTGGTCTAGCTTTTAAATTCCAGACTTCGCTTGTTTCCTCACAAGTTGAAGTCCAAGTTGATTGGACCATTCAAAGTGGTACAAGTATTTCCACATGGGGCCATTGAACTTGAAAATCATGATGCCAAGAGGTTCAAGGAGAATGGGCAGTGGATCAAAGCATATTTGGGAACGGCAAAGGAGCTTAAAGCGATTGAAGTTTGAACCTTTAATGAACTCATTATAACCAATGAGCTTGATGAAGTCTGAGTAATCAAGTAACCTGCATCGTGCCGCGACATTAAATAAGGCACTGCATGAGAGGTAACCCATGAGGAAACTTGATGAAGTCTGAGTTGTCAAGTAACCTATGTCGTGCCGCGATGTTAAATTAGGCGCTGCATGGGAGGCAACCTGTGAACTAATGTGTGTTAAATATGCAGGAGTTGGTAAGAGTGAAAACTACATTATTGCAGGAAAAAGGGGTCCCACGGTCTATGCAATAGGCCATCGCAAATGCCACGCCCGTGGGACATGGGCGTGCTAATTGATCGATTGAGAAAAAAAGTGATATGTCCCATTTCCACGCCCTACATGACGGGTTGTCATGACCCCGATGAGCGTGGGAAAAAGGCGTGAAGTCAAGGATAGTTCAGATAAAAGCAATTGGCTCATTCCCACATCCCGTATGATAGGACATCATAACCCTGACGGGCATGGGAATCAAGCCAAAGACACCCAAGTAGGTCTATCACGATGGGACATCACGTGCCCCACAAGCATCACATAGCCCATCGTCTTGGTCATTCAACATGGGTCAACTATTTTTTAATCTTATTTATTTGGTACCCAACCTGACCCAGCTCCTTTCCCCTCTTTCCCCCGCATCACTTACATGTTTGACCTTAATCAAATTAAGGTCAAAATACTCATCTCCTTCCTCCTAATTTCCCTCTCCCAAAATATCGATTCCCTCTCCTAAATTACACTCAACCCACAATAAAATTTCCCCAAATCACTCAACCCACATCCCATATAATATTCATAAGCACATTAAGCATCAAGAAAAGAGTTCTTCTCAAGTTCTCCAAGCTTTTTCTTCTTCTTAAAGAGTTTTAACAATGAAGAAGTAAGTATTTTTCTTGTTGAAGATGTTTCATTCTACTTGATAAGATGAAAATACTAACTCTGGGTTCCGGTGTTTTAAATTTTAATGTTGTTTAATGTGTACCCTAGTTGTGGTATTTTGCTTTATGAGTGTGCTTGTGTATAATTGAGTAAAGTTAAAACTTAGGGTTGTAAAATTGGTGAGAGTAATGGGTTGATGTTTTGATTATGAATATTATATGTTGTTGGTTTGGGTGAGGTGAAAATTTTGCTAGTAAATGAACAAGGGACATATTTTTTGTGCAAACTTAATCCCATGGGTTACCTGATGGGACGTCTGAGGCACGATGGGTATTGGATAAGGAAATGGGAATGGATCAGTGCCTGAAAAATCTTCTGCCCAATTCTGATGCCCGATCCGATAGGACATCGGACCTCCTAAGCCTGTGGGAAGAGGCCGTGGAGGACAACTTGTTTTTAAAAATCCCACTGCTTGATCCGATGCCCTATCCCACGGGATGTCGGACCTTCCACTACCATGGCACAGTTCTGTGGGAGGATAAATTCTCTTGCACAGTTCACTGGATCATTGTGATGCCCTGTGCCACAGGACGCCAGACTTTCCACGCCCGTGGGAGGCAAAAATTCCAGAAATTTTTCTAAGTGTAATTTTTTTTCTGGTTTTCAATTTTTGGTTTCATTTTGTAACGTTGGTTACCTGTAAGGACTAGATGGCACCACCTTCTCTAGTAAGACGAGGGGGATCATAAAAAGCGAAGGATAATGCAGTCAGGTCTTGCCTAAAGGATAGAATAGATTCGGAGGGCAAGAAGAGCGACTCGAACAACGTCCTCCTCATCTGGTTGACCAGGAGTAAGCTGGTAGTATCTCCTTCCTAGTCTGAAGATAAAGGAGGTGACACACCCGAACAAGTACAAGCAACGACAAATAATGTCTCCCAAACTTATGAGGGGGCAGAATTATCTTTCGGTTTAGCTAGCTCTGATTCAAAGAGTGACCCTGCTTCTTCACAGACTAAAGGAGGACAAGACACAACTATTCTGATATCTAGTGGCATGAAAATCGAGACCAAATCGGGAGATGATGCAAAGTCAAGTTCTAAGCCTGGTTTTGCGAAGAAAGCATAGTGTGATGCTAAATTCGATACACAAGAGACCACTCTTGAAAAGGAGAACAATCTTGAAAAGGATAAGACACTGGCCATCCCCACAGCTCTTGGAACATCTATGAGTTTTGGATCAAAAAATGACCGGCTCTGAGAACAATCTAGGTGGAACGTAAAGGGTCCAAGAAAATATTTTATTATGGGTTTGATGTGATAACAAGGGGTAATTTGAGACCCTCTATTGCAGAGCAATGAATGATAGACTCCTTCAAGCCAAATGACTTTCCTAAGCTTGAGGAGTACTTCCGCCATTACAATTTGGGATGAACCAGTTGACCACTTCTTGAATATTAGCCGACCATATTAAGAGAGATCTATACAAATTATTAGGCTATTCAGGAGAGTACATGCATAAAGGGCCAGAACCCATCTGACTTTCCCGCTCTTGATAGCATCTCGGTGAGATGTATTCCGGTGAACATCTCAGCCGAAACTATTAATACATTTTTGTATGGGCCCGAATATATTGCACCCTCCAGTATATCAGACTATGACTACCGATAGAAGAATGATTTCGACCAGACTAGGTGGTTAGCGAAGGTCCTCACAAAGACTGGCAACCTAATGTGGCTGACTCAGGACAAGCCACAGATCACCAAGGCCTCTTTGACTTTTGAAGCTATGTTTTAATGGGCAATTATGCGTCTCCAACTTATGTCGACAGATGGTGACAACAAGCTAACACTTGAGAGAGAAATTCTAGTTGCTGGCTTGTTATCTAAATACAACCTGAATATCAGGTGGATTATAGAAGAAGAGATCAGAGACAAAGTCACCAAACTCAGTTCATCCTACGCATTCTCCTGTCTCCTGAGTGTACCATATGATAAGGCAGATGTCCTGAATTATGCAGGAATTCATTGCGCAGAGAGGGACATCCGGACCCATCATCCATAGTGGTCCAAAGATGATAATAAAGTTTTGGGCCAGGGTAGCACATCCGAGGCAACTGAGCCAATAATGATTCATGATGCATTTGTGCCTCCGGTGGAGATACTACCGTATATGATGGCTGCACCATCCCCAAAAGGTATCCTAAATCAAAATACTCCCTCAGTAAGAGAGGAAGCGACAGTCACTTCCATGTCCAGACGTACCTGCAATACTAATGTGTTCACTCCTCGAGGGACTGACATCTCTATCCAAGAAACCCTACAAGCTCCTTCCAATTTTAATGCACCTCATGTGGAAGATACGACCTCTATCTATGCCTTCCATCTGGCAAACATCGCCAAGACAGTTTAGGATACCATTAATCTATAGGAGAACATGAAAAAGTTTGGTCAACAGTTCCAGGCTATCATTGATGCCTCTATACACAGAGCCATCGTCCCATATGTTAATGTGCCTGGCTGGATTAATGAATTTGAAGAGAGGATCGATGCCAAGTTAGATAAAATAGGGGATGCTGAGTTGACTGAGATTAATAGGTAGATGCAGAGCTGAGGGTCGATGTGGATGATTTGAAGAGTGGTTCATCCTCACAGGCTAAAGCACCAATAGTATTGCCTAAGGCTTCATTGAAGCCAATGATTGATTTATGGGACTTTTTTTATCCTGAGCTCCGCCTAAAGGAATTGAAAACAGATGATGATCCACCAATCAGTCCTTTAAAGCCCAAGAAAAATAGGAAGAGGAAGGATAAACATGCCTGTGAGGACGATGCCCTATTGAGCCCCAAATCATTGAAGCGTAAGGAAAGGAGCACCAAAAAGAAGGGGAGGAACCAACAAGGGGAAGTTTTCAAAGAATCCCTAGCCATCCATCAAATTTGTGTTGATTTCATTGGTACAGGTGGCTCGGGAAGTGGTATTGCGAGCGCCACAAAGAAAACTTCTTTAGACCCTATTGTGGGAGTGTCTTTTTATGATGCTGCCCAGACAACTAATACTGTTGAGAGGACTACGGAGGCAGCCTTTGTTAGAGATAAGAATGTGGGCACTGATCTAGTGGGCCCACCTACTGCTACACTCGATGACCACACTTAGGCACTACAGGTATGCCTTGTATCCCTCATTTTGGTATTTTTTTGTGCGTTGGGGACAATGAAATAACTTTTTAGATGGGGTAGTGGCAGCTGTGGTCATTTGGTTTTAGTAGAGTGTTTTGGTAAAGTCTTAGTATCCAAAACACTACTGTCGTGCCGCGATGTTAAATCAGGTGATGCATGGGAGGCAACCCATGAGGGTATCTATAAAGTATCCGCATCCTTGGGGTTTTCTTGCATGTGTTCTTTCCCGAAGTACTTTTAATTTTTGTTGAACCGGCATGTTTAGAATAGTATGTGTGTTTGTAAAAGTAAAGTAGGAACTGAATGCAACCATGGTCTGGTTTTTGAAAAAAAATGTGAAAAATAGAGACCCTTTTAAATTTTTATGCAATAAGGTGTTAGAACCGACCTTGTGGATTTGTAAATGACAGCATGCATATAATTGAGACAAGTAGCTTAGGCTAAAACATGAACTTGTAGTTCGCTTGACTGTAGTCTAAACTCTGTGCCATGTGTGAAGTGAGCTACTTAGTATCTGTTATTGTTGTACTGTTCAATCTAGAACTTGTTCGTTAGTCGTGCTGTGGTTGTAGAATGGTTTGGTTAGGAAAGGAACATAGGACATTTTGGAATTAGTCCACTTAAGCCAAATGACCTACCAAAGGATATTGAATCCCCTTGATCCCTGAATTTGAGTATAAAGTTAGCCTTTTTGTTGTTAGCCTGTCACCTTCCCTCATTTTTATAAACCTTTATTTTGGCCCTGGTCCCTCCTTAGACATTGTGCACCTCAACTCCGGCTAAAAGCCTAAGTTAAGGGTTGCTACTGTAAGGGTGAGTAGGAAGTTCTGCGTATGAAAAGATTGGGTTAGTGTTAAAAAAGAAGATAAAGGGTGTGGTTTGTGTGGTACAAAAAGAAAAGAAATAAAGAAAAAGAAAAAAATGAAGAGAAAAAGGAAAAAATATATATGCAAATATGCAATAAAAGCCACACTCGAAGCTTGATTAAAGTAAAAAAAGGTAATAAGAAAGGAGAATAAGGGAAGAAAATATTTTGTCTGAAAAGTGGAAAATCAGAAGTAATTGTAGTATCAAGGAGGCATAGTCATTGTTTACCCAAATATACCATTTCCATCCCCAAGCCTACATTACAAGCCTAACAAAGTCCTAGAGTGATCCTAACCGACCTGTTTGAAAGCCAAGGCAGAGAAAATAAGGGCAAGCCTATGGTATTGTGCATGTACAACTTGAACTTCTTTGTGAGAGTGAATGTGTTCCCAGTCACTGTTTGTTAAATTGCAATTATGTGTGATCTGTACTTCTTTGTTGTGAGGGCACTAGAGTAGATTGCGATGGCTAATTATTTGGTTAGAATGTCTGCTATGTATGTTAACTTGCTCATGAATATCATGTTGTCACTCATGGATCCGTCTTGTGTTGATTATGGTAACTTAAATAAATGCACTAGTTTTTGAGTTGTTAAGGAGTGGGTACTTATCTTGTGGATTGAAAAGAAAAGTGAATCTTGTTGTTGCTATAGTTTCTAGTTTTCTTTTACTTAAGCATCGTGTAAGTTTTTGTTTTAGTTTGTTGCTTGAGGACAAGCAAACATTCTAAGTTGAGGGTGTTGATGTTCCGGGATTTCACGATACTTTCGACGCTTAAAACTAAGGATTTAGCGAGTTCTTATGAATGTTTTGTTGGATTTGATGTCATTTATTATTTTTATAGGGAAAAGTATTTAAAAGATAAAGATTTCCAAAAATTCCAGATTTCTGGGTAAAACGCATGCCCCAGGAGCGTGGGATATGCCATGGCCTGTGGGAGAAGTCATCGGAATAAACCAGAGAAACTGAAGGCAAGAATTCACTTCCCACACCCTGCCACGATAGGTGTCGGTCGAGCCATGGGATGTCACTGGGCCCGTCGGACTGGACCAATGGAGATGAAGCTTGGAGACTAGACCTGATGAGCTGCCAAGATGCCCGTGAGAGACACGATGGGACATCATAGAGCCCGTTAGAATTGGACAGTGGAGAGTGGAGAAGCAAGCTTGATGACTGACAAGATGGCCACGACAATCATCGCACCCATAAGGTCCCACCATAGTAGACCATGGAAATAAGGCAGAAGCTTGGAGCCAAGACATGAATGAAGCCCGACAAGCACCCACAATACCCGTCGAATCCACGACGGCCCGTGGGGAATCCCGTCGGTAGTGTCGCATCCAGCGTTCCTAGATTAGTTATGATTTGGTCTTTTTTTCTATAAATACATTCCCTTAGGTTTTATTTTGGAGTTTTCGACTTTGTTCGATATTGCTAAGTATTGTTTACATTTTGTGAGACGTCATAACAAAGTTTTGAGAATTAAAAGATTAGTCTAGATTTATTGAAGTGTTCTTGAAGTTTCAATATTTTTGGTCTTATTTACTTGTTCTTGTAAGTTATAATCATGATCTCTTCATCTAAATCTGGTTATCTTCTTACAACCATGAGTAGCTAAATCCGCATCTAGGGTTGTGGAAACCATGAAGGATTAACGAAGTAGGCAAAGTATTTGGTAAATCTGGGGCGGTGTTTATTCATGTATTGTTCTTCCCTTCGCTTTGATTTCTTTTTAACAGTTGCCAACGTTAGAACTCTCCTTATTCTTACTTGCCGGACATAGGAGGTAACGAATGGGAAAAGGGATATTTACAACGGAGATTTGAGGCTACCAACCCTCATCTAATAGCTTGACGTTGTTCGACAATAGATAATCTGGGATCAAGGGTAAGGGTTAGTAATGCATACACCCGTGGCCGGACCAAGGCGTGTGGTGAAATTCATCTACCTAGGAGACCAACCATTTAGGTGAATCTAACATACCGATCATGCATCCTAAGCATCAAACTAGTTTACTAAGTACAACGCCTTACTAAGTTATGATATCATGAAGAACAAAACCCTAGTCACTCCTCTCATTGATTAGAACTCTTAAAACTATAATGTGTTACTTGTTCGAATTTGATTTACAATTATTACTTGTTCTATAAAACCCACCTTCGTAGGGAAATAAACGACTAAGAGAGAAAGTAAACATAATTGACCCTAGTCTTTCTATATTCCCTATGGGATCGACCCTAACCTTTGTTAGGTTCTATAGTTGAACAGCGACCGCTTACGCTTATAAAAGGAAGCGTAATTCAGAAGTATCATGCCGCAGCCCATCCCCTACCTCGACCTCTGGGCCAACCTCTACCCCATTCCCTACTGCGGCTCTAACTGTAGGTACAGGGGCCTCATCCTCACCCGCTACAAATCTCATCCGAACCATCTGATAAAGAGTGAAACAAAGATACTTAGAAGTTAAATTAGCTAAGAACTCACGACAAGCATTAGAATAAAGAGGATAAAACAAGAAAGTAATGGCGAAAAAGGAACACAAGAATCGCTACTCTACTTCTAAAACCTCCTGAAAGAAACCTAGGGATTCTAAGCTAGCCAAAATGATACTACAAGCTCCTAGGCTAAGGATAAATATGATAATCCTAAACTTTAATCCGAAATGGCCAATTCAAAGTAATAAATAGGATTTAAGCCTAAATCTACCTAAAGGCAACCTAACGTTCCAGCAACATATAAATATATTAAACACAAACCGTCACTCATGTTCTTTCCCCTCCTGAATAGCCTCAAAAAGCTACAACGCTATCAAGAATACAATCTAGGTATCAAGACAAGAAGAATGACACCCGTATTTTTATATGGAAAAATGGTTTAGAAATCGGGTCAAAAAATTACCCTCGGGGCTCGCGCAATGAAATAGAAATTAAAATTTACAATTATGCTTGTGGTGCGTTAAGAAACCCATGCTCAAAATTTGAGCACGAACAGGGCTTGTTTCGGGGCTCAAAACAGTCTCGAAGTGCTACTAACTAATGGATAACACAAAGGGAAGCCAATGGATATCATGAGAATTAACAACAAAAAAGAGGAGAGGGACAGAGAGGGACTTACCAGGTGAAGCATGCGGAGATAATGGAGCTGGAACCGGAGCTTAAAAGTGCAACAATGGAGAAAATTTAAAGTGTTGGAGGAGAAAACGAAGTTGGAAGCTTAAATAGCTGCCTGGGGTCCTTCTTCGCGATCGTGAGGGACCCCACGCGATCACGAGTAAAATGCAGGACAGACTATCACAGTCGTGATTGTCCAGCCATGCGATCGCATAAGCAAGCTAAATTGGTTCCCTGCCTGTCTCACCGCGGTCGCGAGGAGAAACCCACGCGATCGCGATGGTAAAAAAACTAGACTATCATGAACACGACGTCCACCTCGCGGTCACGATGACCAAACTGGTCTACAACGTTATAGCAGCAACCAGCAAACACAAAGGCTAAAAAGTTGCCCTACGGACCCTCGGGATTCAATCAGAACCCCATGAACACAAACCAATCATGCAACCCTACCAAAAACAACATTCTGGACTCAACAAAATTGATGAAACTCCCAATGGAGATTGTTTTAGCCAAAGTGGTCCCCATGCCAAAAAACCATTCAGAACCCAATACCGAAAAACAAGTTTGAAAGCCTCGAGACCCAAATAAAAGGTCCTACTATCCCAAAGTCGACATTCTGGAGCTAACAACGCTCATGAAATTTTCATCCGAGGTCGTCTTCTCCGAATGTTGACCAAAGTCAACCCCATAAACTAAACTGGCTTGAAAATATTGAAAACAACACAAACCCAAAACAAAACTCCCAAACCTAGACCAATGGTCCCACTATACCAAAATCCCCATGTTAGAGCTAATGGAATTGTCAAAATTCGATTATGAGAATGTTTACCAAGAAATTTGATCGACGTCAAAGGTTTTCTTAGTTCAAGTTCTAAAATAAGGAAATGGTCATAACGACCTAACGAACGGCCCGAGCATCGAGCCGTCAATTCCAGCAAGTCATAAATGACATGTAGCCGCTGAGGTAAAGCTCAAAACGTAAAAAAAGAATGAAAAGTAGAAAATAACCCGGAGTGTCATTACATCTACACCATACCCCACTCTGATTTCATCCAAGATTAACCTAGCTTGAAATTTTTAACTTTGAATTTTGGGAAAATTCTAACCCAGATTTTTGCATAATTGGCTCGACCGTAATAACGACAAGGGTCATTACAAACACAATTCACTAAACAACACATATACTTATTCATATTAATTCACTATTTAGTTTCATGTATATTTAAATTTGCGTTCAAGAACAACATGAAAATACTCATCATTCAAATCAATTACCAATTCATGATCAACCTAGTGAATTCATATGCTAGTACACACTTTATCTAGACACTCAGTCAATTTCAATGTTTATTATGTCATGTAAACAAAAAATATCCACCAACACACAAAATCACAAGTATGCCCAAAGGCCAATAAACATCTTATAATAAAAACCTTATCAAACTGTATTCATCAAATTCAAGTATGTCCGAAGACAAAAAAATCAAGTATCTATTTTAGGAGTGCACATTCCACCAAAATTGAGTCTACACTCTAATTATATCAATATATACATATATGTGTACTTCCAAACATCTACAATTCATCCCTAACTACAACATCATTAACTCCTCAATCTTTTCACACATAATCCTCTACTGCAATTAGATTGTCTGTCAATATTCCACATATGATAGTATCCTTAGTTTATTCGTCTTACAATAGGTTATTCTATAGTATCTAGCCAAGTCTTTCTCAAAACCTTTTTGATATAACATTACTTCACTTTTTCTCCTTCACATCAACACACTAGGTCAATTTACAATAAGAAGAACATTTAATTTAGAACACACCACACACAATGGGTTATCATTATGTTATTAACTCCAGGCTATATCTTACATGAATACACAATTCTTCCACCCCTAATCACATTGACCCTACTCATTTTACAACACAACGTGAAGTCATACAAATACATATAACACCTCAAGAGATTCATCTACTAGAATATTACCACATATAGTTGTCACGACCTGATTTATCGGTCATGATGGCACCTACAACTCCCCAGTAGGCAAACCAATCCCCGTAGCCCAAGACAGTTAGTAATGGGCTACTATCTAAAAAATAAGTGATAGGGTAGTTTAATAAGCAAAAGTAAGGGAACACGATGAAGAGAATAGATAACATGAATATATATATACATATGTGGAAACTAAACCAAACCCCAAGACCTGGTATCATAGTATAGAGCCAAAACTACATACATGGAGTGCAAACGATCCAAAACAATATATACAGATGTCTATGAATGGTAATAGAGTACATAAAGCAAAAGATAAACTAAGGCCAAGCTCCAATCGCCAAGAGCTCACCCTTAGTCTGAAGTAATCCCCAACAGATCTCCAAGCACGACTTACAGCGATCTAACAGCGATGGCCCATGCTAGGATCTACACCCAAAGATGCAGGGGGTAGGGTGAGCACCAAATGCGAAGCATAAGGCACCCAGTAGGTATCATAGGCCGACTAGGCACATATAAGATAAAAGCGTAGTAACAGACAGAACAGAAGCAAGTAGTCACAGAAATCAACGAAAGGGTACACAGGAACTAGCCCAGAGGGAAGTCAACAGAACCACATGTGAGGCCAACAAGCAAAATATATACACCACAGGCACAGGTGAAAGTAAGAAACAACGCACCTGGGGTCCCTGCAATAACAGTGTATACATAATAAGTTTACAAAATGGACGGTATACCGGTAACCTCAATTGTAAGAAGAAGAGAGAAAGAGTAATGATAGGCATGCTTAGAGACATGAATCAAGCCCAACTAATAATATCAATCTCAAATCCAACATCTAAAAGTCTAGCAGTAACCAATTTCATAATTAACCGTAACAGGGAACAATTCTACAAGTAAATAGCAAGAGTCTACCTACAGTCCCGCGGCCGCCCATACAACCGAGGAACATAAAAAAGTGAAAACAAACCATCCGGCATCCCATACTACCGGAGCGTACAATCAACAAACAACAAACAAGGGTGGAGCCTCAAACAATGAATGATATGATGCATGAAGATCTCAAGTGAAATGGTATCCCTGTATGTACCTCCTCCGGTGCCGATCCGGCCCAGCAGGTAGGCTCCAAGGAAGGACACTGCCCGTATACCTCTACTCCACCGTATACCCTTCCTCCGACACACGCAGCCCGCAGGCCCTGGCCCGGATGGCAAGGTCAATGGAGGTCCCTGACCCCATACTTAAAATCAGTATCAAAACATGTCGTCCGGAAGCAAGTTCGGGTTCAAGATAGAGACCCTGTCTCGAATATGCATGCCCAGACCCTGTCCAGGACTAAAGTAGTAGGAAAATATCTCAAAAACCCCTCCAAGGGTGCCTGGGCATAACCGGGTCGAAATAGTAGAAAGTCATCTCAGGTGATCGGTCCGACCGAGGCTAAAATTATCTCAAGTAGGAAGAAAACTCAACTAGCACCCCGACCCTACCGAGTCTAGCGTTAATCATAAAACTGGTGATTTAAATTATAATTTTACTTTCTTTTACTCAAAAATATTCACAAGTTAAATCAAACCATTTCTAAATCATTTCCATCAAAAACAGGCCCCCGGGGCCATGCAAGGTTTAGAAAATAGTGCCAGTAGGCCCGAAGCCAAACCGTAGTAACACATGGATAAAACTTCATTAAATGCATGAAAATTGTATGATCAAACACAATAGCTGTCCAGCAGCTCACAATCAACCTATCGACCTTGCACATGCCTATAGCTACTCAGCAAGCATAACCAGCCTAGAAGGATAATTCTATTCCCAAGACTCGCGGACATTCCCAAAATCCCACCTTCTATGTTCCAGAGTCAACAAAGCCTTACAGGACCAAAAGGGTAAATAAAATATATCGGCAAGTACTACAAGCAATGGAGGAACAAAAGTAGGCGGACATGAATAAAGCGGTCGAGGTCTGTGGTGCCAACCTAATAACCCAACCCAAGGATGCCAGCTAGTACAATTTTATCCGATATATGCTAAGTCTAGGGATTTTAAACTATAACCTACCTGTCGTCCGATGAAAAGCTTGAACCTCTCCAAAAAAATCTCCAAAACGAAGTCAAACTCGAACTCGGGCTTGAATAACTTGACGTAGATAATTGATTTTCTTTTGTTGACCGAATATTGCGTCAAAATATTTTTTCCTCAAAAATCTCCATTAGCGCATAGTGAATTAACGTGCACAATTATGATGAGTGAAAATTACATTCAAAGAAGTAATATGTAAGTTGGCAACAATTAACATTGTCAATTATTGAAATGATTTTAATGAAGGGAACACTTGGCAGTGACTAATGGCTGATGTACTACCTCACTCCCACGTGGAGCTGAGGCGTCACACCATAATAATTGTTGTTGTACTTATATACATGGGTATTGCATATGTTCGTGATAAAATAAATATAACTTTTTAAATATGTCATATTTAATAGAAAATTATCTCAAATAAAACCTACTATATTTTAACAATAATTTTCAACAAAACTAACTTTACTATCTCTGTTAAAATATTACAATGTATAAAAACCTTATAAAATACATGCATACAAAATTATGTCATAACAAAAGTATTTTTCATACACATTAAAATATTTTAAAAAGGTAATAAAAATATAACTTTAAAATAAAATATTTTCAAATATACGCACGATGCTAATAAAATTCTTAAATTTAGGTTCGCAATTCACCATCGCACGATTTTGATACTCAAGAACTCTCTTGGAATCCTCCCTTATGTTTTTTCTCACTGTTTCAGAACTGAAATGGCATTTTAAAACGTGAAGTTGAGGCTTTAAATCGATTTTGACCCGACCCGGTTTGCGACCCGGTTTCTGCCAGACAGTCCGCGGTAAAACAGTCATAACCTTTAACTCCGAGATCAGTTGGACGTTAGATTTTGTGCGTTAGAAACTAGACTCGTAGACCTTCGATTTGGTATTTTGGTGGACTTCTAACTCTATATATTGAGAGAAAATCTCTGAGACATTTTACCCAAAGTTCAAAAAATTTGTTAAAGAAACTTACGATAACTTTTGCCGACTTGCTTGATTTCAAAATTTATCATTCGACCAAACAAATGGCCCCGGCACCGAACTACCGGTCCCGACAAGCCTTAAATGACTTGGGGCTGCTACAAACAAGCTCTAACGGTACAAGGAAAACGTATACGCGGAAATAACCGGAAGGGTCATTACATCATCCACTACTAAAAAGGACTTTCGTCCTCAAAAGTCAAGGTCAAGGGGTTACCTAAAGGCTCAAACAGTTGCGGATACTGAGCCAGCATCTCTCTCTCGGTCTCCAAGGTAGCCTCCTTGACTGGACGGTGCCTCCACTGGACCATAACAACCGGGATCTCTCGAGACCTCAATCTCCTGACATCACTGGCCAAAATAGCTGTCGGCTCCTCCACAAAGGCTAAACCCTCACCCAACTGAACTGAATCCCACTGAAACACATGACACTCATCTGGGAAAAACTGACGCAACATCAAAACATGAAATACAGGATGTATAGCTGAAAACATTGGAGGCAAGGCTAACTGATAGGCAACGCTACCAAACCTCTGAAGAATCTCAAACGGCCCAATGTACCTGGGGCTAAGCTTGCCCCGCCTACCAAATCTTATCACGCCCTTCATGGGCAATACACGGAGAAACACAAAGTCACCGACACTAAACTCCAATGCACGAAGACTACGATCAGCATAACTCTTCTGCCTGCTTTGAGCTGCCCGAAGTCTGTCCTGAATCGCTCGGACTAGGTCTAAGGAATCTCGAAGAAAATCTGTGCTCTTTGGCCTAGAACTAAAACCATCAAACCAACCTACCGGTGATTTGCAACGCCTGCAATACAAAGCCTCAAAAGGTGCCATGCCGATACTCGAATGGAAGCTGTTATTATAAGCAAACTCTGCCAAGGGAACAAACTGATCCCAAGAACCTCCAAAGTCAAGAACATAGGCCCGAAGCATGTCCTCCAGAATCTGAAGCATCCTCTCGGATTGGCCATCTGTCTGAGGTTGGAAAGTGGTACTAAGATGAACCTCTGTACCCAAATCTCGCTGAATAGACCTCCAAAACTGAGATGTGAACTGAGTACCGCGGTCTGAAATGATAGAAACTGGGACCCCATGCAACCGAACAATCTCACGAAGGTAGATCTGAGCTAACCTCTCTGCACCATAAGAAGTCTGAACCGACAAGAAATGTGTTGACTTAGTCAGCCTATCAACAATCACCCATATGGAATCAAACCCATGAAAATTACGAGGCAAACCAACAACGAAGTCCCTAGTAATCCCTTCCCTCTTCCACTCAGGAATGGGAAGTCGCTGCATCAACCCACCAGGTCTCATGTGCTCGAACTTAACTAGCTGACAGTTCAAGCAATGAGATATGAACTCCACTATATCCCTCTTCATACCACTCCACCAGTAAAGTTGTCTCAAGTCTCTATACATCTTTGTTGTGCCAGGGTGAATGGAGTATCTAGTATAATGTGCCTCATGAAGTATTAACTGAATCAAATCACTAATCCTCGGAACACAAAGGCGACTATCAAACCTCAGAACCCCATCTGAATCTAGAGTAGCCTGGCTGGTCTCACCCATCTGAATCTCCTCTGTCTCGAGTTCAACTCTCGTTGACTCGTCATATACTGAAGACTACGGTGATCAGTGAAGATCTCACAGTGAACTCCATATAGGTAATGCCTCCAGATCTTGAGCGCGAAAACTACCGCTGTCAACTCTAAGTCATGAGTGGGGTAGTTGCGCTCGTGAACCTTCAGCTGCCTCGACGCATATGCTATTACTCGACCCTGCTGCATCAACACACAACCAAGACCAACCCTAGAAGCATCACAGTACATGGAGAAGCTCTGACCCTCAACCGGCAAAGTCAAAACTGGAGCTGAAGTCAATAAGGCCTTAAGCCTCTGGAAGCTATCCTCACACTGATTCGACCACTGAAATGGGACATCCTTCCTAGTCAGCATAGTCAAGGGTGCTGCTATGGAAAAACATCCCTCAACGAACCGTCTGTAGTAACCTACTAACCCAATAAAGCTGCAGACCTCAGTAGCAGTAGTAAGTCTAGTCCAATCACAAACCGCAGAAATCTTTCCTGGGTCAACCCTAATCCCATCCTTAGACACCACGTGTCCTAGGAATGCAACTGACTCAAGCCAAAACTCGCACTTTGAGAACTTGGCATAAAGCCGATGATCTCTCAAAGTCTGGAGTATAACCCTCAAGTGCTGCTCATGCTCATCTCTACTACACGAGTATACTAAGATGTCGTCTTTAAAAACTATCACAAATGAGTCCAAATACAGGCCAAGAACCCTGTGCATCAAGTTCATAAAGGTTGCGGGGGAATTAGTCAACCCAAAAGACATCACCAGGAACTCATAATGGCCATAACGTGTCCTGAATGTTTTCTTAGGGATGTCCTCCGCCCTAATCCTCAACTGATGGTAGCAAGACCTCAAATCAATCTTTGAAAACATGAATGAACCCTGAAGCTGGTCAAACAAATCATCAATCCTCGGCATCGGATACCTATTCTTCACTGTCACCCTATTCAGTTGCCGATAATCAATACACATGCGCATCAACCCATCCTTCTTCTTTACGAAGAGAACAGGAGCACCCCAAGGTGACACACTAGGTCTAATAAACCCCTTAGCTAACAGATCTTGGAGCTGCTCCTTAAGCTCCCTCAACTCAGCAGGAGCTATACGGTAAGGAGAAATAGAAATGGGCCTAGTGCCCGACTTTACCTCTATAGCGAAATCAATATTCTCTCTCGGGTGGAAGGCCTAGCAGGTCAGTAGGAAACACATCGAGGAAGTCTCTAACCATAGGAACAGACTCAGGAGAAGTAGGGTCAGCACTAACATATCGGACATATGCTAGATAAGCTAAACACCCACGGGAAATCAACTTCCTAGCTCAAAGACAAGAGATGATCCCAGATGGTGCATGGCTAACAGAACCCTGCCACACAACCGGGGATACACCGGGCACAACTATGGTAATGGTCTTGGCATAACAATCCAAAACCACACGGTGAGGGGATAACCACTCCATGCCCAGTATCACATCAAAATCTAGCATATCAAGAATCATCAAATCACCCCAAGTCTGTGAATCACCAATAGATAGCATACAAGATCTCACAATCAGATCCACTACTAAAGAATCTCCTAGTGGGGTCAAAACAGAAACAGGAACAGATAATGGCTCACTAGCCAACCCCAAACAAGTCACAAAGTAGGCAGATACATATGAACAAGTGGATCCAGGATCCAATAAAGCCATAGCAGACTGATGGAACACAAAAATCGTACCTGTAATCATAGCATCTGAGGCTTCTGCCTCTGGTCTCCTAGGGATCGCGTAAAACTGACGATGACCTCCACCTTCTCGACTGCCATCCCTACCACCTGCTCTGCCGCGTGGAGCACCACCTCTACTCTGACGACCACCCCCTCTAGCCTGAGGCTGAACTGCTCGTAAAGGCTCGGCCAGCTGAATTATACCCTGCTGAGGGCAATCTCTAGCAAAATGACCAATCGCACCACAAGTAAAACAAGCCCCTGACGGCCTACTCAGTCGAGATAAACCAGCAGATCCCGTATGACCACCACGACCTGATGCCCCAGAAACTGTACCCCTCGAAGACTGGCCGCTATAGTCCTGATGGCTGCTCTGACCCTGCTCGAACTGGGTACTACTGAAAGTCTGAAGGGAAGCCTGAACCGGTCGGCTGGACTGACCCTGGTGCTGCTGTGGCTGATAACGCTTGTTCACTGGCCAGAATCTCTACCACCATATCTGGAACCATTGTAGACACCCTGATGTTGAGGCTTCTTATCTCTGGACCCCTGATCATGTCGCTGTAAGTCCTCCACAGTACGGGCATAGTCTACGATAGCTTGAAATGACCGACCACCGGCAATCAATATCTCAGCTGGCTGCCTGATCTCGGGCCTCAAACCCCATACAAATCTTCTAATCCTATCTGCCTCGGTAGGAATGATCATAGCTCCAAACGGTGCTAGCTGATGAAAACGGGTCTCATACTCTGAGACAGTGGTAGACCCCTGCACAAGGTTAGTAAACTGCTCCCTGCGACGCTCACGATCACTATGAGGTAGGAACTTGGCCATAAAGGCCTCATAAAACTCAGACCAGGTCAAAGGAAGTAACGATGGTGGTCTACAAGCAACATGAGCTCTCCACCATAACTTCGCTGGGCCCTCTAACTGATAGGTAGTATAACCAACCCCGTGAGTCTCCAACAAACACAAATGATGCAACATCTCCTCACATATAGTAATAAAGTCATGTGGATCCTGTCAAGAAGTACCAGCAAACCTCGGAGGTGCTAACCTCAAAAACCTACCCAACGCCTTCTCCTCTGACTCTGTCATAGCTGGGCGAGGAGCAAGAGGTTGTGCAACAGATGGAACCGGAATGACCTCTGCATGGGAAGCCATAGTAGCATGCTGTGCTCCTGAGCTCTTTGCACCCAGGGCTTCCCCCTGAGCGGATGTCTGTGCTACCTCAAAAGGCTGCTCTCCAATTACACCCAAAAGCTGTAATAGTAATCCCCGAATATCTGGAGACTGAGCTGCGGCTGGAGTTGGCACAAAAGTGGGCACTGGAGCTGGTACTGGAGATGGTGCTGGAGTTGGTACTAGAGCTGGTACTGGAGCTGGCACTGGAGGTGGTGCTGGAGCTGGCGCTGGAGCTGGTGCTGGACCTGGTGCTGGAGCTGGTGGTACCTGGGCTGCCCCCTGATCCACATGCCGCTCGGGCTCTATCTCCACTCTAGAAGCCCTAGCAGGTGCCATTGCTCGAGGGCCTCCTCGACCCTTAGCTGGAGTAGGAGGCTCATCTCCGCGTGATGCCGATGATCTCGTGCGAACCATCTGCGGAAGAATGAAGTAGAACAAATGAGATTTCCAGATATTTCAAGGGTTCCACGCACGACATAGAAGCAATGAAAGAGTCAAATTTCCTAAAATGTCACTGTAGTCTCCCAAAGATTGCGTACGAACGTCTTCGCCCCGATCCACAGAACTCTACTAGACATTGGCTCCTATACTGATGACACCGGTGAACCTAAAGCTCTGATACCAAGTTGTCACGACCCTATTTCTCGGTCATGATGGCACCTACAACCCCCCAGTAGGCGAACCAATCCCCGTAGCCCAGGACAGTTAGTAATGGGCTACTATCTGACAAATAAGAGAGAGGGTAGTTTAATAACCAAAAGTAAGGGAATAAGATGAAGAGAATAGATAACAGGAATATATATATACATATGCGGAAACTAAACCAAACCCCAAGACCTAGTATCATAGTATAGAGCCAAACCTACATACATGGAGTGCAAACGATCCAAAACAATATATACAGATGTCTCTAAATGGTAATAGAGTACATAAAGCAAAAGATAAACTAAAGCCAAGCTCCGATCGCCAAGAGCTCACCCTTGGTCTGAAGTAATCCCCAACAGATCTCCAAGCATGACTTACAGCGATCTAACGGCGATGGCCCATGCTAGGATCTGCACCCAAAGATGCAGGGGTAGGGTGAGTACCAAATGCGAAGCATAAGGTACCCAGTAGGTATCATAGGCCGACTGGGCACATATAAGATAAAAGCGTAGTAACAGACAGAACAGAAGCAAGTAGTCACAGAAATCAACGAAAGGGTACACAGGAACTAGCCCAGAGGGAAGTCAACAGAACCACATGTGAGGCCAGCAAGAAAAATATATACACCACAGGCACAGGTGAAAGTAAGAAACAACGCACATAGGGTCCTTGCAATAACAGTGTATACATAATAGGTTTATGAAATGGACGGTATACCAGTAACCTCAAGTGTAAGAAAAAGAGAGAAAGAGTAATGATAGGCATGCTTAGAGACATGAATCAAGCCTAACTAATCATATCAATATCAAATCCAGCATCTAACAGTCTAGCAGTAACCAATTTCATAATTAACCGTAACAGGGAACAATTCTACAAGTAAATAGCAAGAGTCTACCTACAATCCCCCGGCCGCCCATACAATCGAGGAACACAAACAAGTGAAAACAAACCCTCCGGCATCCCATACTACCAGAGAGTACAATTAACAAACAACAAACAAGGGTGGAGCCTCAAACCATGAATAATATGATTCATGAAGATCTCAAGTGAAATGGTATCCCTGTATGTACCTCCTCCGGTGCCGATCCAGCCCAGCAGGTAGGTTCCATGGAAGGACACTGCCCGTATACCTCTACTCCACCGTATACCCTTCCTCCGGCACATGCAGCCCGCAGCCCCAGGCCCGGATGGCAAGGTCCATGGAGGTCCCTGACCCCATACTAAAACTCAGTATCAAAACATGTCGTCCGGAAGCAAGTCCGGGTTCAAGATAGAGACCCTGTCTAGAATATGCATGCCCAAACCCTGTCCAGGACTAAAGTAGTAGGAAAATATCTCAAAAACCCCTCCAAGGGTGCCCGGGCATAACCGGGTCTAAATAGTAGGAAGTCATCTCAGGTGCTCGGTCCGACCGAGGCTAATATTATCTCAAGTAGGAAGAAAACTCAACTAGCACTCCGGCCTTGCCGAGTCTAGCGTTAATCGTAAAACTGGTGATTTAAATTATAATTTTACTTTCTTTTACTCAAGAATATTCACAAGTTAAATCAAACATTTTCCAAATCATTTCCATTAAAAACAGGCCCCCTGGGCCATGCAAGGTTTAGAAAATACTGCCAGTAGGCCCGAAGCCAAACCGTAGTAAAACATGGATAAAACTTCTTTAAATGCATGGAAATGGTATGATCAAACACAATAGTTGTCCAGCTGCTCACAATCAACCTATCGACCCTGCACAGGCCCATAGCTACTCAGCAAGCATAACCAGCCTAGAAGGATAATTCTATGTCCGGGATTCGCGGACATTCCCAAAATCCCACCTTCTATGTTCCAGAGTCAACAAGGCCTTACAGGACCAAAAGGGTAAATAAAATATATCGGCAAGTACTACAAGCAATGGAGGAATAAAAGTAGGCGGACATGAATAAAGCGGTCGAGGTCTGTGGTGCCAACCTAATAACCCAACCCAAGAATGCCAGCTAGTATAATTTTATCCGATATATGCTAAGTCTAGGGATTTTAAACCATAACCTACCTGTCATCCGATGAAAAGCTTGAACCTCTCCGAAAAAATCTCCAAAATGAAGTCAAACTCGAACTCGGGCTTGAATAACTTGACGTAGATAATTGATTTTCTTTTGTTGACCGAATATTGCGTCAAAATAATTTTCCCTCAAAAATCTCCATTAGCGCATAGTGAATTAACGTGCACAATTATTATGAGTGAAAATTACATTCAAAGAAGTAATATGTAAGTTGGCAGCAATTAACATTGTCAATTGTTGAAATGATTTTAATGAAGGGAACACTTGGCAGTGACTAATGGCTGATGTACTACCTCACTCCCACGTGGAGCTGAGATGTCACACCATAATAATTGATGTTGTACTTATATACACGGGTATTGCATATATTTGTGATAAAATAAATATTACTTTTTAAATATGTCATATTTAATAGAAAATTATCTCAAATAAAACCTACTATATTATAATAATAGTTTTCAACATAATTAAGTTTACTATCTCCGTTAAAATATTACAATGTATAAAAACTGTATAAAATACATACATACACAATTATGTCATAACAAAAGTATTTTTCATACACATTAAAATATTTTAAAAAGGTAATAAAAATATAACTTTAAAATAAAATATTTTCAAATATACGCGCGATGTTAATAAAATTCTTAAATTTAGGTTCGCAATTCACCATCGCACGATTTTGATACTCAAGAACTCTCTTGGAACCCTCCCTTATGTTTTCTCACTGTTTCAGAACTGAAATGGCGTTTTAAAACATGAAGTTGAGGCTTTAAATCGATTTTGACCCGACCCAATTCGCGACCCGGTTTCTGCCAGATAGTCCGCGGTAAAACAGTCATAGCTTTTTACTCCGAGATCAGTTGGATGTGAGGTTTTGTGCGTTGGAAACTAGACTCATAGACCTTCTATTTGGTATTTTGGAGGACGTCTAACTCCTTATATATTGAGAGAAAAGCTCTGAGACATTTTACCCAAAGTTCCGAAAATTTGTTAAAGAAACTTACGATAACTTTTGCCGACTTGCTTGATTTCAAAACTTATCATTCGACCAAACAAATGGACCCGGCACCGAACTACTGGTCCCGACAAGCCTTAAATGACTTGGGGCCACTACAAACAAGCTCTAACGGTACAAGGATAACGTATACGCGGAAATAATTGAAAGGCTCATTACAATATTAGATCTTTATATTATTAATTTCATGTTTTATCCATGAAACACCATGCTTGAAGACCTAATCATGAATTCTCATATTAGTTCTACATAATCTATATATGTTATTAATCTGAGTCTACAACTTATAAACTATAATCTACCTTAATCGAAGCTCTTGGGACAAGCAAGCCACACCATGGATGCTTCTCCCCTTCCTTCCTTCCTCAGAGTATTCAATCATCAAATAAAAAAGTAATTATAAGAGTAATTAATCAATTAGTTTTCAAATAAATACTTTACGAATACAAACCCATAAATTTTACCCTTATTCACGGTCTACATCATTACCAAAGGGTAAATTAATCATTAACTAGTTCTATCATACTCACATTATATCCATTAATGGAGTTTTTATGCTAAAGGTCCCATCTTTATTGAACTCAAGGTTCCCAACCACCACAGTTCACGCTTTAGAATAACATAGAAAGGGTTAGTTTATGATCTAGTAACAAATTTAGGTGATATTACCCCAACACGTAGGTTTTTCCCAAAATTTCATGAACCTAGGGTTCTAACCCCGAAATATTTCACCATATTTTTTTATTCTACTAATTCTAGAAGCAGAACGGATTAATCAAATGTAAAAAGGAAGTAATAATTTTACCTCACCAAAGAAGTTTTACCCTAACCTTGAGAAAATCGCCCCTCTAGAGCTCTAGAAAAAAGTTTTTGAGTTTAGGACCTAAAACTCATCAAAATACCTTAAAACACTGCTCGAAATTATTTGTAGCAGTCAGAGGTTAACCATGACAAGCTCGCTACAGTGACCTTTCTCCGCTACGGCGACCCCCACTTTTGAGCATTGATATCCTTCAGTAAAACGGCCATAGCTTTCTACTATGAAAATAAGATAATCAATGGTTGCTGGCATAAGAAACAAAATTTGAAAACCTTTAATTTGGGAGGTCTTGGGCCACGAACTCTAAATATTCTAGAAGGGGTACTCATTTGAAGTTTACCCAAGTAAAAATGTATACTGAAACTAAAGACCTTAGTTCATATTCTATAAGGGACACTTTAATTTGGTAGGTCTTGGGCATCGTAACTCTTCATATTCTAGAAGGGACACTTTTAAGTCAACTTTGTCCTAGGGGTTCTGTTAGACCTTAGTTCATGTCTAATGCACTTACACACTAAAGAATTGATCTTAATACATTTGAAATAATAAATTTCATCGGATTGATCATGTCTATCTACATACATTAGATAACTCAAATCTAGCCTTAAAGCATTGAGGTGTTACAATGAACAAACTAGTTGCCATTTGGACTCAGTTTCATATTGGAAAAGAAAATTTAAAATTTTCATGCCTTTACCATGGATAATTAAGTAACGACAAAATGAGTCATTATATTAAATACTAATTTACCATCCATTCATCCCCAAATGGATATTGGGTGATGAAAAGAGGCATGAGGTCAGAAATAAAAAGGACATTACTATCAGGGTCATTCATATTGTACCTTACCTGTCTTATGTTCAGAAAATATGCCCCATCTCTCATTACAGCGGCCGACTTCTTGCTACGATAGACTGTTGTGGTGGAAAATGGCTCACTATTGCGGTCTCTAATGGTTTGTTAGGACTGCTACTACGGAAAGTTATCTACTATGGCTAGAGTCTTCCTCATTATGGTGAGTGCTAAATATAATGGCGAGAACTCTCCAAAAATATCCAATTTCACAACGTAACCTTGATTTATAGACATGAAGGATCAATCCCAACATGGTAACAACCATATCTGGAGTTCTACGAACTCGATTACCGTCTCAAAACTGTCTATGGAATCCTATATCAATCGGCTAGCGCTCAAGACCTCATCACTACCTATCATCACAACATCATCAATAATTCAACACTAAACCACTAGAACACCAAATTTTCAACAAAAAACCATACTACCCTAAAGTTTGTCATTCTTATACTAGGAAAATGACTAGTAGGGTACTTACACCTTAACAATGTTATAACTAATAATATCCATTCGCTGCCCTTTCCTTACTCCAACTCTATGAATTTACCACTAGATTATAACACCCCAGAAAATTCTAAAAATAGAACCATCCCAAAAAATCCAAAGTGTGAACTGTCAAGTGATAGAAAAGGAACCACGAATGGTTTTCACAGACTGTGGAACAGTCCACGGACCATGGAGGGACTCCATGGGAAAAGTCCTACAAATTATAATTTCATGTTCTGATCCATGAGAGGGATCCACAGACTGTTGATAGAACCATGAGCCATGTTTTCCTTTATGGAATCACACTTGAAAGTCAGAGTTTTCCCTAGGACCATAACCAGCCTCCACGGACCATGGAAGGATCCATGGGCCATGGATGGGTTCATGGAAATTAAACGTGTAACCTATCAAAAAGGCCTAGGAACCATGATAGGATTCCATGACCAATGGAACCATCCACAGACCATGGTTCCCATTTGTGAACCCAAACGTAAATTTTTTAGCAGTTTTCTTTTCTAATTCTCAGGGTTATATTAGAACTTTCCTACTCTTTTAAAGGGTTAACAATATTGTTTTAAGTAGCTTAAGACCAATTACTAAATATAAAAGTACCAAACCCCTAATTCCCTCTGAATTAGATCGACTTTAACCAAAAATAGAGAAAAAGGAACGTTTTTTCCTCTCCAAAGCAAGTAGAGGGTTCTCCAATTTGAGACTCTAAACCCAAGGATTCTTACATAGGTTCTACTCTCTGGTATGTGGGATTTCATCAATGTGTTTCCTTGGACCGATTGAGTCCTTAAAATAACTTAGTTCCTCAGTTATGTTCAATTTTTTAGAACATAAGGTTCCTAAGATTTTGGTTAATCCCTGTGTATTTTGGTTTCCCAATAACATGTGAATCCTTGTTGCATGTTTCTTCCAAATCTAGTATTACTGTATTCTCATGACCTTCAAACCCTTAATATGTTATACTATCCTTGTTTTAATTTTAGTCAGATTTTATAATTTGTTAATAGTAGTTCAATCATTTAGGATGGTGGGTTATGAACACCTGATTTGTTAATAGTTTTATGCATTTTCAAAAAAATGTTTAGTTATTCAGAATTACATGATTTAAATGCTCCCTGTCTTAGAATGATTTATCATCCCCAGAAAGTCTATTTTTGAGCTGTCCATTACATCAGTTTATATATATACCTATAATTCAGTTGGTAGTAACACTTAGCACTAAGCGGACAAAGTGATGAAGGTTCATCCGTCAGGACTGAGACCTTTAGTAAAAGTCCCTGAGTCCCATAATTAAGACGCCACCATAGGTTCTAAAGGGTCATCCGTCAGATCAGGATTGACACCTTAGCCTTTTTGGGCATTAGTTTAGTAGATCTATGCCAGCTAATATTCGTACCCTTGGCAAGGTATGAACTCTCTCTGACCCAGGGATACTGGTATGCCCCATAATTAGCTCAGCTTGGGGTATGTAGGTTAATAGTAACTCCTACAATTTAGACTCAGTTAGTGTATGACATCATAGTCAGCTATTCAAATCAGTATTGTTCAGTTACATATTTATCTATATGGTTATTGCATCAGCTTATATCCTTTAGTTTCATGTTTAGAATATCCTTTTACGTTCAGTAATTATCTCATGTCCAGCATGTTTAGATTAGTGCATATCCTACATGCTCAGTACTTTCCAAGTACTGACACATACTTTTGTACTATATCCTATCATGATGCAAGTTCATACACTCAGCACCCTAGATCACACATAGTTCTATTGCACAGACTTCTCAACAGCACAGTTGGTGAGTCCTCATAATTCGAGGATAGGACATATGTTCATTTATTTCAGTTTTTAGATTATGAGAGTTAGCTGGGGGTTTGTTTTAGCAACTCATCTCAGTAGAGGCTTTCAAACATAGAGTTTGTTTCTAGCTTTTTAGTCAGTCAATATTTCAGACTATATTTATATATTCAGAGATTGCTAGTTTACTTTCCACAACTAATGTTATTACACTAGCTTAAATATTTGCACAGGTATTACTTTAATCAAAATGCTTAGTATATGCCAGACCATCAGTTAGCTTGGGTTCACTTATGACTCTAAGCACCGTGTTTCATCTAGGGGGTAGCCTCGGCGTATGACAACTTCATATCAGACCATCAAATTTAATGCATCGTAGGGTGTCTAAAAGCTGTGTCAAGTAGAGTCTTTTTCATATGTGTGAAGTGTACCATACTTATAAGGGAGTGGCTATGAGATATTTTTAGGAAAACTTCCCTTATTTCTTTTTCATCTCATGATATAGAGTGTGAAATCTATTTAATCTCCTTCTAACTCATTCTCTACGCATTATAGAAAATGCCTCCCAAAAGAGCTAACGGAAGAAAGAATGGCAACGGAAGCAAGCAAGAACCACCAGTCCCAGTAGACCCTTTGAATGACCAAGTCACTCACATTGAGTTCAGGGCTTCTTTTCAGGTGCTATCTCAGGCCATGATTACTCAGGGGAACCAGCATATTGTTGCACCAGTTAACCCATAAAATAATTTAGCAGCAACTAAAGTCCGGGACTTCTCTTGAATAAATCCTCTAGAGTTCCATGGTTCTATGCCTTAGGAGGATCTACAGTAATTCCTTGATGACATCAATAAAATTATTGATATCATGGGTATCACTCTAGTTGAAAGTGCAGACTTTGTCGCGTATCACTAAGGAGTGGCTTACAATTGGTACAAGTAATGGAAGGAAGCTAGGGGTACATATGCAGGCCTAATTGATTGGGATCAATTCATGACTGCATTTCTAGATAGGTTCTTCCCACTTTAACTAAGGGAAGACAAGGTTCAAAAGTTTATTAACTTGAGGAAGGGTGGCATGAGTGTGAAAGAGTATTCTCTCAAGTTTACCCAACTTTCAAAATATGCTCTGACAATGGTAGCTGACTCTAGGGCCCATATGAGTAAGTTTATGTTAGGAGTGTCTTAAGATGTGGTCAAAGAGTGTAGGACTGCTATACTGGTGAAGGAGATGGATATTTGTAGGTTGATGACTCATGCTCAGCAAATTGAAGAGGACAAGATTAAAGAGAGGGAAGGAGACCATAAGAAGGCTAGAATAGGTAGCTTCAGTTATTCTCAATAGAGGTCAGATGGTGGTAATCTCTCTCAATTCCACTAGAAATCTTCTGCTCTAGCCCCATCCTCTGCTAGTGCCCTAGTGCCAAAGTTTAGACAGGATCAATAGGATAGGGTGCCAGGATTTAAGTTCCAGAGTAGTGTCACTATAGGACGTACTCACCCAATTTGAAGGAAATATGGTAGAAACCACCAAGGTTAGTGCATGGATGGAAGTGGTAATTGTTTCAGATGTGTCAGGCCAGGTCATATGTCGAGGGAGTGCATAGTGGCTTCACAAGGAGGATATACTTTATGCTATTCAGACTGGTCAGGATCATGAGGGCTCCCCCAATGTGGTCACTGGTATGTTATGAGTCTTTCATCTTGATATATATGCATTGTTAGATCCTGGAGCCACACTTTCTTTAGTGACCCCTTATATTGCAGTAGACTTCAGTGTCAGTCCAGAAATCCACCTAGAACCTTCCTCAGTCTCTACTCCTGTCGGTGATTCAGTCATAGCCAGATGTGTATACAAAAATTATCCAGTCCCTATCTCTTAGAAAGTTACCGCAGATGATCTTGTAGAGCTAGAAATTAAAGACTTCGATATTATTCTAGGCATATACTGGTTACATGCTTGTTATGCCTTAGTCAATTGTAGAACTAGAATAATTTGTTTCTAGTTTCCAAATGAGCCAATCTTAGAATGGAATGGTGGTACCTCAGTGCCTGTAGGTCAGTTTTTCTCTTACCTTAAGTCCAGAGAAATGATTTCTAAAAGGTGTATCTATCTTTTAGTTTATGTTAAGGATTAAAACTCCGAGGCACCAACTCTTTAGTCAGTCTATGTGGTTAATGAATTTCCAGAAGTGTTTTTAGAAGATCTACTCAGAGTTCCTCCTGAAAAATAAATTGATTTCAGAATAGATCTCCTCCCAGATACCCAACCTAATTCAATTCCACCTTATAGAATGGCTCCAGCCAACCTTAAAAAGTTAAAGGAGTAGTGGAAAGACCTTTTATATAAGGGCTTTATCAGACCCAACATCTCTCTATGAGGTACTCCAGTTCTTTTTGTGCGTAAGAAATATGGTTCTCTCAGGATGTGCATCGACTACCGTTAGTTGAACATAGTCACAATAAAGAATACATACCCCATTCTTGAGATTAATGACTTGTTTGACCTACTTCATTATGCTAGTTGCTTTTATAAGATTGATCTCTGGTCTAACTATCATCAGCTCAGAGTCAGAGAGTGTGACATTACAAAGACAACATTCATAACTCGGTACGGTCATTATGAATTTGTAGTTATGTCTTTTGGACTAACGAATGCTCCTGCAACTTTTATTAATTTTATGAACAGGATGTTCAACTAGTATTTGGATATGTTTGTCATTTTTTAATTAATAACATCCTTGTGTATTCTCTAAGTGATGAGGAGCACACAAATAATTTAAGGATGGTGCTGCAAACTCTTAAGGATCGCCAATTATTTGCCAAGTTTAGTATGTGTGAATTCTGGTTGAAGTCATTGCCTTCCTTTGTCATCTGGTGTCTAGTGAAGGTATCCATGTTGATTTGCAAAAGATAGAGACAGTGAAGAACTGGCGTAGACCCACTTCTCTGACTGAAATTAGGAGATTTTTGGGTTTGGCTGGTTACTACAGAATGTTTGTTAAGGGATTTTCATCCATAGCTACCCCATTGACCAGATTGGCTCAAGAAAAGGTTATGTTCCAGTCATCAGATAAGTGCGAGAAAAACTTTGTAGAGTTGAAGATCAAGTTGACCATGACTCTAGTTTTAACTCTACTAGAGGATTTAAATAGCTTCATAGTATAATATGATGCATCCGGAGTCGAATTGGGTTATGTTTTGATGTAGAATGGTAAGGTCATTTCCTATGCCTCCAGACAACTTAAGACTCATGAGAAAAACTACCTAATTCATGACCTTGAGCTCAAAGCAGTTGTATTTGCCTTAAAGATTTGGAGACACTACTTGTATGGTGTCCATATAGATGTGTTTACAGACCATACGAGCCTCTAGTATGTACACCCAGAATGAGTTGAATCTTCACCAGAAAAGGTGGCTTAAGTTCCTCAAAGATTATGATATGAACGTGCTCTACCATCCAGGTAAGGCAAGTGTAGTGACTGATGCACTAATCAGACTATCCATGGGTAGCGTGTCTTACATTGAGGAAGAGAAGAAGGAATTAGTTAAGGATGTTTATAGGCTTGCTTGTTTTGGAGTTTGCCTTACATACACAATGGAGGGCAGTGTGATAGTTCACAATGGGTCATAATCTTCCTTTCTAGTTGAGGTAAAATAGAAGAAAGGCGGTGATCCTATTTTACTTCAGTTAAAAGGTGCAGTCTATCAACAGAGAGTGGAGGTTTTCTCCCAAGGGGGAGATGATGGACTTTGCTATCATAGTCAATTATGCATTCCTAACGCAAATAAGTTGAGACAACAGATACTAACAGAGTCTCATAGCTCCATATACTCTATCCATCCTGGTTCCACCAAGATGTACCATAACCTACCTAAATTCTATTGGTGAAATGTCTTAAAGAGGGATATCACAGATTTTGTCACAAAGTGTCCCAACTGCCAGTAAGTGAAAGTAGAACATCAATGACTGGGAGGTATGACTTAGTATATTAGCATTCCTACTTGGAAGTGGGAAGTTATCAATATGGATTTCATTACAAGCTTACAGTGTACTCGCTGACAGTATGACTCTAATTGTACAATAGTAGACAGGGTGACTAAGTCAGCTAACGTTTTAGCTGTTAATACTACAGATTCAGTAGAAGATTATGCCAGATTCTACATTAGTGAGATATTCAAGTTGTATGGGGTTCCCTTGTCTATCATCTAAGATATGGGTACCAAGTATACATTCTATTTTTAGAGATCATTTCATAAAGGTCTTGGTACTTAGGTAAATCTCAGCACAACATTTCATCTGCAGATGGATTATCAGGCAGAGCGTACCATCAAAACCTTAGAGGATATGTTAAAAGCTTGTGTGATCGATTTCAAAGGTAATTGGGATGATCACTTAACTCTTGTAGAGTTCACCTATAATAAAAGCTTCCATTCTGGTATCCAGATGGCCCCGTATGAGGCACTTTATGGGCAAAGGTGTAGATCACGTATTGACTGGTTAGAGGTAGGTGAAGTAGCCTTGATTGGGACAAATTCGGTTCATGATGCTATGGAGAAGGTTTAGCTCATTAGGAAGAGGTTGAAGGCTGCTCAGAGTCATCAGAAGTCCTATGCAGATGTGAGGAGAAGGGACTTAGAATTTGAGATTGATAATTGAGTAATTTTGAAGGTGTCACCCATGAACGATGTGATGAGGTTTGGTAAGAAGGGAAATCATATTCCCCAATAAGTAGGACACTATAGAATTCTCGGAGAATTGGCAAGGTGGACTATGAAATAGATTTGCCCGTACACTTAGCATTAGTGCTCCCAGTTTTTCATATATCCTTGTTGAAGAAGTGCTTTGGTGATCCAACCTTGGTTGTGCCATTGGAGAGTATGGCTGTGAAAGACACTCTCACCTATAAGGAGGTCCCCATCCATATTCTTGACCGTCTAGTTTACAAGTTGAAAAATAAAAAGGTCGCTTAAGTGAAAGTCCTTTGGAGGAACCAGTCCGTTGAGGGAGCTACTTGGGAAGCAGAAGCATCCATGATGACCAAGTACCCTCACTGCTTTTCTTATGAATCAACAATAGCTTGAGGTAATAGTCCTCTCCAATATCTCACTTTTCTCAATTCAATTTTCCCTCAATTTCATGTTCCCTTAGGTATTCCTACATTTTCACCATGTATTAATGTCCTTAGAACTCAATTAAGTTAGAAATCATCTTTTAGGATTCAATTGGTAGGCATTGCAGCTCTTTCCCTCCAAACTCAACTGGTTTATTCTTCATTCGAGGATGAATGATCCCAATGGTGAGATATTGTAACAACAACAACAACAACATACCCAGTATATTTCCACAAAGTGGGGTCTGGGGAGGGTGAGATGTACGGAGACCATACCTTTACCCCTGAATGAAGTAAAGAGGTTGTTTCCGATAGACCCTCGGCTCAAAGCAATCCAGGAGATATAACCAATAAACAAAAAAACAGATAACACAAAACTATACTATTACAAACTAATATAAAAATCTAACTACACAAGGCACTAGCAAGTAACTTGCGCAGAAGAAACAAAAGCTACAAGCGTAGCCTTTCAACTACTAAAAGGAGGGGAGATATTGTAACACCACAGAAAATTCTAAGCCTAGAACCAGCCCAGTAAATCCAAAGTGTGAACTTTCAAGTGACATAACAAGAACCACAGACAATTTTTGTGGACCATGGAACAGTCGACAGACCGTGGATGGGCTCCATGGAAAATGTCCTACAGATCATACTTTTAGGTCTTGATCCATGAGAGGGATCCACAAACCATGGATAGAACCACAAGTTATTGTTTCGATACGTGGAATCAAACCTGAGAGTTAGAGTTTTCCCGCAAAACCACGACCAACTTCCACGGACCGTGGAAGGATGCCCAAGCCATGGATAGGGGTCATGGAAATTAGACATGCAACCAATCAAAAAGTCCTAGGAACCATGATAGAGTTCCATGGCTCATGGAACCATCCACAAACCTTGGTTCCCATACGTGGAACCCAGACACAAATTTTTCAGCAGTTTTCTATTTTAATTCCCAGGGGTATTTTAGACATTTCCTACTCTTTTAAAGGGTTAATCTATTTCATTTTAACTAGACTAAGACCAATTACTAATCCAAAAACTACCCACACCCTTCATTCCCTTATAATTTTATCAAATTTAGCCAATAATAGAGTAAAAGGAACGTTTTTTTCTTCTCCAAAGCAAGCAGAGGGTTCTCCAATTTTAGACTCCAAACCCAATGATTGTTCCATAGGTTCTACTCTCAGGCATGTGGGATTTCACCAATGGTTTTCCTCTCACCCATTGAGTCCCTAAAATAACTCAATTCTTCAGTTATGTTCAATTTTTCAGAACCTAGGGTTCTTAAGGTTTTGGTGAATTACTATGTATTTTGGTTTCCCTATTACTTATGAATCCTTGTTGCATGTTTCTTCAAAATCTAGCATTGCTTTATTCTCAAAACTTTCAAACCCTTAGTATGTTGTACTATCCTTGATTTTGAACTATAATTATGAATTTCATGTTTTAGTCACATTTTAGAATTTGTTAATAGTAGTTCAATCTTTTAGGATGGTAGGTTATCAACACATGATCAATTTATAGTATCATGTATTTTTAGACAAATGTTCAGTTATTCAGAATTACCTGATTTAAATGCTCCAAGTCTTAGCATTATTTATCATCACCATAAGGTTAGTGTTTGAGCTATCCAGTACATTGGTTTATATATATATATGTACCTATAATTTAGTTGGGAGTAGCACTTAGCACCGAGCGGACAAAGGGATGAAGCCTCACCCGTCAGTTAGGACTAAGACCTTTAGTAGAAATCCCTGAGTCCCAGAAATACGGTGCCACCATAGGTTCTAAAAGGTGATCTGTCATATCACACTTGACACCTTAGCCCTTTTGGGCATTAGTTTAGTGGATCCTCGCTAGCTAATTTTCGTACCCTTGGAAAGGTATGAATACCCTCCCAAACAGGGTTACAGGTTTGCCCCATAGTTAGCTCAGCTTGGGGTATATCAGTTAATTATAGCTCTCACAATTTAGACTCAGTTAGTGTATGACCTTGTAGCCAGCTATTTAGATGAGTATTGTTCAGTTACATATTTATCTACATGGTTATTGCATCAACTTATATCCTTTCATTTCATGTTTAGCATATACTTTTACATTTAGTTATCATCTCATATCCATCATATTCAGATTAGTGCATATCCTTCATGCTTAGTACATTCCAAGTACTGATGAATAATTTTGTGTTGAATACTATCATGATGCTTGTTCAAGTTCTCCGCACCCAGATCACGCATAGTTTAATTTCTCAGACTTCTCAACAGCACAGTTGGTGAGTCCTCATCATTCGAGGACAAAACATATGTTCATTTATTTCAGTTTTTAGATTATTAAAGTGAGTTGGGAGTTGGACCCAACAACTCATCTCAATAGAGGCTTTAAAAGATAGAGTTAGTATCCAGCTTTTCAGTCAGTTGATAATTTAGACTATATTTATATATTCAGAGATTGCTAGTTTACTTTCCATAATTTATGTTATTACACTAGCTTTAACTTCAACACAAATATTACATTAATCAAAATGCTTAGTATATGAAAGATCATGGGTTAGCTTGGAATCACTTGTGACTCTAAGCACCATGTTATATCTAGGGGGTAGCCTCGGGGGATGACATAGATGCCCCTTCTATATCCAGTATGTATTTTTGGTCCATAACAGCCAGGTCCAGTTAATAACAAATTAATAGTTCTAGTGCTTCAACTCATTCACTCAAACCACGAAAAACAATTTTCGCAGAGTTAACACACCTTTCAAGAATACACATAAATTGGTTACTTATATCCATGAACATTTAACCAATCATTTCATTATGCTAGGTTTGTAGTTACATCATAGGTGACCCTCTAACATAACTCAATTTTGGTTTTTTCACATAAAGAATGCATAACAATTAATCAAGAATGTTTACTCGAATTTATAGGAAGCAATCCCATGCTAACTCAGGTATTATCCAACTATAACAACACTCCCATTCAGAAACAAATATCAACAAAAACATTAGCACATACAATAAAACAACTGTTCAACAAAATCAACAATCCTATCAACCATATAAAGCTTACAATGAGAGCACATAAATCATATTTGGTATCACCATAGCCTCCACTCTGAAACCCAAGACATAACATCTCAATGGAAAGTAATTCAGTATGGTTAGTAAGTGCAACAAGCATAACCAATAATGGCACAGATAACCACATAAGCAATAATAGTATACACCACCTATCAACAACCACAAAATGGAAATCATAGCATAAGTGTAATTTATTTATCTCATAATCTTAACACAAAATAAATTTTAATCAACATTTCAAGCAACACTTACTATGGACACTCCACGGTAATTAATACTCACACTTTATCACAAATCTTATAGTAAAATACTAGTTAAAATGGCTAGATGCTAATTAGGTTCATCTATATGCCAATTGAATTTTAATAGATACGAATTAGACTAAATCTAGTGGATGATGAACTAAAACTGCATGACGTGAAAGAAGGAAGGGAAACAATTCCTAAAATACCTCATAGCTCCTCGAAGATTTTATATGGACGTTTACATACGAATCCATATGACCTTAATCAACATTGATCTTGTACTCTAGAGACTGGTAACTTAGGCATTGATACCAACTATCACGACCTAACTAGGAGGATCATGCGCGCATTTACTTTAATTTATCTAGATAGGAGAATCTTGTACCACCCAACCATTAACATGCAGATAACATTTAAAACAAATTTAATAAACTATTGAATTACTAAAGAAATCTTACAATACCTTTTTACACTAAAATAAAAGAAAAACATATTTCCAATGACCTAGTCTAGACATGTACAAGAGTTTTTAATACAATAAAGGATAGAACAAAAGACAACGCTCCCACCATAGGAATAAGATGATAACACGTTATTGATGAATAGTGATGCTTTACATAAAAAAGTTCAACTTATCCTTTAACATGACTACACCCTAAAAAATATGTAGCAAGATTAGTATCAATACAATCACATGTATTGGTAGATATCATCGGTCGACCAGGTTTAGATCATGTAACACCACATAAAATCTACAAGATAAACATGACTACTAATCATGGTAATGACCCTTCCCGTAATTATGGGTGAGCTAATCATGCAAGAAATCATGTTAGGAACTCTTTGGGTTGGGGAGTAGAAAATTTCAGGCTATTTTAGTCTCAGATGAAATCTGAGTAAGGTGAGGTCTAGGGCAATCCGGGAAAGAATTGTATGTAATGATTAAGTTTGAGCTAGTTTTTCTATTAGGTAAGGTGTTAAAGCATCAGTAGGACTTTTCAAAAATGAATTCGGGTGTGTAGAACTCTTGATATCAAACTTGATGTGAAGGGGTTGGTTTGGGACATCATAGTTTAAGGGTGTGTTTTGAAATGGGAAAACTGGAAGGATTTTTGAGTTTCTGTCCCATGACACCCGCTAAAGATGGTGATAGATCACTACAGCGATGCTACTATAGCAGAAGTTAGAGTCGATCAACTCTGCTATAGCAGGAGGCTACCATTATGGCGGTGCCTCTATAGTAGGATTGGGCTGCTATAGTGTGAGTAATCTCTATAAATGTAGAAACTTCCCCAAAAGTGTTGATTATTTCACAAAAGCATTTTGGGGAGGACAGAGACAATTTTGGGCAAACTCTATTGTTTCTACACCAAATATCTCCATTGCTTAGAATCACTAGTTACAGGCTTCGGAGAGGGTTTAACTTAACCTAGGTCAAATTTTCTGGTGTAAAAGAGAATGTTATGGAATAAAACCTTGGATCCTTGGTTTAAGTTTCTTATTTAGGATTCGTTTATCATAATTAACTAGTGTAACAATGGAATTCATAGTAATTAGGTGAAATTATGGTGGGAATGCCTTGGAACAGGAAGAATGATCATGAAATTGGCATGAGGTTTGGGATTAAGATATAATCCGTGATATTTAAGCATTTGGGTTAATTATGTGTTTGCATTTTGTTCTTAGACCATAATTAAGTTAAAGTTGCAAGTTATGGGAAAGCTCAGGTCCAGTAGAGCATTCAAACTTGGATTAATGTAGGTGATGGTTCTTGTTATGAAAATTCATAATGTGTGCATTATAACTGTCTCTTTAGTATTACTCGCACCATGTGTGTTCATAATAAAAGGGAAAAGTGTTAATGATATCTTAAGTGTTAATCTTATGCAATGAACTTGTTTTAAATGTTTATTGGTTGTATAAGTGTGGTATGTTGTTCATAGTGGTTGTGATTGCTGTGATATCTGTGATTTGTTTCATTAGCTCAGGTACCATGCCTGGTACAAATTGTTTGTTGGCTTGGGTACCATACCTGGTATAGGTTATTAATTGGTTAGCTCTGGTACCATGCCTGGTACAGTTTCACATATGGTTGGCTCGGGTAGCATGCCTGGTACCAGTTGATTATTGTTATGTGTGTTAGTTCCATGAATGAACCGGGTTTATTTATTGTGATGTTATTACTTTATGTTGGTCCATGAGTGGACGGGTTGGTATGTTTAAGTGCTAAGGTAGTTTATTGAGTAAATTGGGATTTCATGTTGAATGCTATAGATGATATCCTATGGGTCCTTGGGTGGTCCAGGTTGTTATTATTTGCTTGTTTTTGGAAATGTATTATATGGTGGTTAAGTCAGGTTGATAACTGAGAGTCTTGCTTATATATAGTTGACTTTATTTATACATGTTATCCTATTTTACTAAGTTATGGTTAATTATTCATGTTTCATATCTTGGAACTGGCCGATGATTCTACCAGTACATTATTGTTTTTGTGTGCTGATACTGCATTTGCTCTTGTTTTATTGAGTATAGAGAATATTTCAGAGGTTAGTTCAAGAGCTCAATTGTGATCCAGACGACTTCTGAATTCAAGGGTGAGCTGCATCTTTTGGGCTACCACGAATTCTTTTATTAGTTCTAGTCCCTTGTTCAGGCTTAGACTGTATTTGTTTTGGGGTTGCATCCATGTTTGTTAGATATGTTTAGAGTTTTTGGTACATGACTTTCAGGTTTCAGGGGATTATTTCCATAAGTTTTTCTTTCAACTATTTTAGATGTGAATCTTGGCTTATTTAATGCAAACTAGTTTTTAGCTTTTTAGTTTTGTTTAAGTGTTGGCTTAGGTAATTGGTTCTCCCACCGGGGGTTTAGTATGAGTGCCACTCATGGAAATTGAGGTTGTTATAAAGATGGTATCATATCCCTAGGTTCATTGATCTTGGTATACCAAATTTGGTCTTGTAGAGTCTAACAGAATGGTACGGAGACATTTGTACTTTTCTTTGAGAGGCTACAGGACTTTAGGAAACTATCTCTTCTTTTTTCCTTCATGCTACTATATCTTCTTTCTTCCTTCGTGCTATAACTTGATTGCAATTTGTATCTGGTGAACCAAATTAGTATCTAACTTCCTTTATTCTTTTTTTCGCAGATGATCAACACCAGATGGAACGGAGCAAGGGCAGAAGCTCCAGCTGCAGGACCGGCAGCTCAAGAGCGAGAAAGGGACAGGGGTAGGGGCATAGGGAGAGCAACATCCAGCAGGGGTGAAGCTCAAGCGGTTATTGAGCATAGACCGGTGACCTCTCCCCCACCCCAGGATCATGTTGAGGAAGCTGAGGTGGTACATGAGTATGGAGCAGAACTATGGTGGTGGTACCAGTTGGAGGTTCAGGCCTTCTTCCTATGTCTTTTGATGTCATTCAACAGGTGTTGGCATTTTTAAGATGGCTAGTAGTCACTGGAGCCTATCTTGCTATTTCCATTGCTCCCAGGATGGATGATGCTTTGGGTAAATATGCATTCTTCTATCTAGTACTAGGCCCTATCATTTCTGGGACTGAGCATGAGCTATCCAAGTTCTTGAAGTTGAAACCTCCATCATTTCATGGTACAGAGAATGAGGATGCTTTTAAGATTATTCTAGAATGTTATAAGATGTTGCATAATTTGGGTATTGTACAATAGCATAGGGTGGAGTATGTGAATTTTCAGCTGCAGGCTGATGCCAAGCAGTGGGTGAGGTTTCATGTGGAGTGTCGTTCATCAGCTTTGCCTCCGATGACTTAGGCTCAATTCAATGCCCTATTTTTGGAGAAGTATGTGCCCCGTACTCTGAGGGATTGCAAGAAGGATGACTTTTTGGCCCTTGAACAGGGAAATATATTTTTTGTAGCTTATGAGGCTAAGTTGCATGCCTTGTCCTCTATGCTACCCAGTTGTTAGGCATTGACGAGAAGAGGATTCGTATGGAAAGAGACCTACATACTAGAACCCAGTTCCCTGATATATGAGTGGGATGGGCCATAGTTTCCCTTTGTGGAATCAGACCTGCAAGTTGCCTTTTTTTCCCAGAACCATTGTAACACCCAAAAAATCCTAAGCTAATACCCTAACCTTTTTCCATAAGTGTAATGATCATTTACATAGTGTGGTGAGTGTTTTGGATGCGAATCATGTTCATAAGAAACTTCTATCATAAATTTAAGTTGAAAGGACCCAGCCACATGTGTTTTCATGTAAGACAAAACTAGGGTCAACTTCAAATGACTAATTCTCCTAGAATATAAATTGATATGATCTTAGGCGTGTTTATACAATCAAGTGTCATTATCTATGCACGTTAGCTTATTTTTGTGGATAACTTGATATTCTATGAAGGTTTATATGGTGTAAGAGTGTACTTTGTGTCTACCATTCTTGTTTATAGTGTTTAGGGCGTAATTAAAGCAGATAATGAGTCAAAATGATCAAATAAAGTTTAGAGGAGAAAACTAGTGTTGCTAGCTAGAGCTACGCCTATTCTAGTGTACTTTGATGAGCTTTATTGTGTAGTATGGACTTATGTGTGTTGTGAGCTATTGTAGGAGACCTTTGGAGGAGATATGGAAGCTAATTGAAGCCTACAAACAAGCTACAAGCCATTGAAACTCAATGCAAGGTGGAAAGAATTCGTTGGGAACAAGAATGGACAACCAAGAAACACCTCCATGCCACGGAGGCTACGCTCCATTTTATTGGTGTGGCACGGAGGTGAGCCACTAGAAAAATTACCAAATTCCAGTGGGGCAGCATTTTATGGGCTTGTCACAGAGGCTAGCTGCCGTGATAAGCACCGTGACATGCTGCCTAGCCTCCTCGATGGGCAGGGTGTCACGAAACATTATCTCATCAGGTTCAACTTGTCCTACACTATAAATAGGACACCTAGTTTCAATTGTACACACTCTTGGATGATTTTGGATTGGAAAACACAAGGAGAAGTCTGCCTTAGGGTTCTTATTCTCTAATTTTCCTTTACTTCATTCTTATATGAACTACATCAATTATGTAATCACGAATTAGATTATGAGTGGCTAAACACCCTCTTTCTATGGTTGAGGCTACAACATGATTACTTGATTATGGTTATTTAGTTGGTTTATTATTTATCATGTCATGTGATTGTTCTTACATTCTTGTTTTAACTATTCTATGGCGTCATCACCTTTAGGATACATCTAAGTCTCAAAATGAATTGACCATAAGAGTTGAGGGATAGAATGAAGAACGTAGGAAACATGGATCATATCTTTTGTTTTTAGTTAGCAATTATAAAAAATGATTTGCGGTTAGGATAGAGATATACCTAAATGGCCCACATGGTTAATAAAACGAAAAGATAGTTGAATGCATCCAAAGTAATGACTCACATCCCCGCTCAATGATGAAGTTGTGAGAATACTATGGTAGATGACTTGGAGGATGACCATTCTCGGGTTAAAATATCAACCCCATAGATCAACGATCAGGATAAACACCAGCACCAGCTATAAACCATGGTTAAGCATGAATATTTTGTAAAGGCCTCAACCCTGGATCTTTCCATATATTGTTTACAATCCAAATTTCATATAGTCATTATTTTAGTATTTAGTTTTTAACAACAAAGCTTAAACTCTTCTTGGCTATGATTCGCACTCGTTCAACTTAAATAGTATTGATTAAGTTTGATTGTTTGCTAAATATTAAGTCTCACTGGGATCGATATTCGGCTCACAAAATCCACTGTATTACTTGCACGACCATGTACACTTGTCTGTGCACTTGAGATGCAACAAGTTTTTGGCACCATTGTCGGGGACTTGAAATTAGCAACCTTCTAATTTTTGTTTTTACTATTTTGTTTTATAAGTGCTAAATTTTTTGTCTTAGCTATTGAATTTGCAGGTACAAGTTTGAATATAGAGAAAGATAGAAAGTTATAAGGAATTGGTTGAACCACCTTCTGATCCTAAGAAACACTTTCCCCAAGAAAGGAGAGAAGCAGCACTTCTCAACCCAATCCCGCAAGGTCAACAGGCTGAGATGCT
The DNA here is from genome assembly GCA_003996215.1 of Jaltomata sinuosa. NCBI lineage: Eukaryota > Viridiplantae > Streptophyta > Magnoliopsida > Solanales > Solanaceae > Jaltomata > Jaltomata sinuosa. Next base: position 67,955 of record QJPP01004135.1, read on the forward strand.
TCGTGCAGTCATGGAAGAGGAACCACCACCATCCCATAGGATAATGCACAAAGTAGCAATACCACTCACAACTAATGTGACCTCCTACATTCAGAAGCCAGCCACATGAGGCAGATTTAAACTAAAACAAAATATAGTGCAATTGTTGCAAACAAGCAGGCAGTTCATAGGGTTATAACATGAAAACCCACAGGTTCATCTCCAAAACTAGGGTCAACTTCAAACGACCAATTCTCCTAGAATATAAATTGTTATGATCTTAGGCGTGTTTATACAATCAAGTGTCATTATCTATGCACGTTAGCTTATTTTTGTGGATAACTTGATATTCTATGAAGGTTTATATGGTGTAAGAGTGTACTTTGTGTCTACCATTCTTGTTTATAGTGTTTAGGGCGTAATTAAAGCAGATAATGAGTCAAAATGATCAAATAAAGTTTAGACGAGAAAACTAGTGTTGCTAGCTAGAGCTACGCCTATTCTAGTGTACTTTGATGAGCTCTATTGTGTAGTATGGACTTAAGTGTGTTGTGAGCTATTGTAGGAGACCTTTGGAGGAGATATGGAAGCTAATTGAAGCCTACGAACAAGCTACAAGCCATTGAAACTCAATGCAAGGTGGAAAGAATTCGTTGGGAACAAGAATGGACAACCAAGAAACACCTCCATGCCACGGAGGCTACGCTCCATTTTATTGGTGTGGCACGGAGGTGAGCCACTAGAAAAATTACCAAATTCCAGTGGGGCAGCATTTTATGGGCTTGTCACAGAGGCTAGCTGCCGTGATAAGCACCGTGACATGCTGCCTAGCCTCCTCGATGGGCAGGGTGTCACGAAACATTATCTCATCAGGTTCAACTTGTCCTACACTATAAATAGGACACCTAGTTTCAATTGTACACACTCTTGGATGATTTTGGATTGGAAAACACAAGGAGAAGTCTTCCTTCGGGTTCTTATTCTCTAATTTTCCTTTACTTCATTCTTATATGAACTACATCAATTATGTAATCACGAATTAGATTATGAGTGGCTAAACACCCTCTTTCTATGGTTGAGGCTACAACATGATTACTTGATTATGGTTATTTAGTTGGTTTATTATTTATCATGTCATGTTATTGTTCTTACATTCTTGTTTTAACTATTCTATGGCGTCATCACCTTTAGGATACATCTAAGTCTCAAAATGAATTGACCATAAGAGTTGAGGGATAGAATGAAGAACGTAGGAAACATGGATCATATCTTTTGTTTTTAGTTAGCAATTATAAAAAATGATTTGCGGTTAGGATAGAGATATACCTAAATGGCCCACATGGTTAATAAAACGGAAAGATAGTTGAATGCATCCAAAGTAATGACTCACATCCCCGCTCAATGATGAAGTTGTGAGAATACTTTGGGTAGATGACTTGGAGGATGACCATTCTCGGGTTAAAATATCAACCCCATAGATCAACGATCAGGATAAACACCAGCACCAGCTATAAACCATGGTTAAGCATGAATATTTCGTAAAGGCCTCAACCCTGGATCTTTCCATATATTGTTTACAATCCAAATTTCATATAGTCATTATTTTAGTATTTAGTTTTTAACAACAAAGCTTAAACTCTTCTTGGCTATGATTCGCACTCGTTCAACTTAAATAGTATTGATTAAGTTTGATTGTTTGCTAAATATTAAGTCTCACTGGGATCGATATTCGGCTCACAAAATCCACTGTATTACTTGCACGACCATGTACACTTGTCTGTGCACTTGAGATGCAACAAGTTTTTGGCACCATTGTCGGGGACTTGAAATTAGCAACCTTCTAATTTTTGTTTTTACTATTTTGTTTTATAAGTGCTAAATTTTTTGTCTTAGCTATTGAATTTGCAGGTACAAGTTTGAATATAGAGAAAGATAGAAAGTGATAAGGAATTGGTTGAACCACCTTCTGATCCTAAGAAACACTTTCCCCAAGAAAGGAGAGAAGCAGCACTTCTCAACCCAATCCCGCAAGGTCAACAGGCTGAGATGCTTCGTGCAGTCATGGAAGAGGAACCACCACCATCCCGTAGGATAATGCACAAAGTAGCAATACCACTCACAACTAATGTGACCTCCTACATTCAGAAGCCAGCCACATGAGGCAGATTTAAACTAAAACAAAATATGGTGCAATTGTTGCAAACAAGCAGGCAGTTCATAGGGTTATAACATGAAAACCCACAGGTTCATCTCCAAAACTAGGGTCAACTTCAAACGACCAATTCTCCTAGAATATAAATTGTTATGATCTTAGGCGTGTTTATACAATCAAGTGTCATTATCTATGCACGTTAGCTTATTTTTGTGGATAACTTGATATTCTATGAAGGTTTATATGGTGTAAGAGTGTACTTTGTGTCTACCATTCTTGTTTATAGTGTTTAGGGCGTAATTAAAGCAGATAATGAGTCAAAATGATCAAATAAAGTTTAGACGAGAAAACTAGTGTTGCTAGCTAGAGCTACGCCTATTCTAGTGTACTTTGATGAGCTCTATTGTGTAGTATGGACTTAAGTGTGTTGTGAGCTATTGTAGGAGACCTTTGGAGGACATATGGAAGCTAATTGAAGCCTACGAACAAGCTACAAGCCATTGAAACTCAATGCAAGGTGGAAAGAATTCGTTGGGAACAAGAATGGACAACCAAGAAACACCTCCATGCCACGGAGGCTACGCTCCATTTTATTGGTGTGGCACGGAGGTGAGCCACTAGAAAAATTACCAAATTCCAGTGGGGCAGCATTTTATGGGCTTGTCACAGAGGCTAGCTGCCGTGATAAGCACCGTGACATGCTGCCTAGCCTCCTCGATGGGCAGGGTGTCACGAAACATTATCTCATCAGGTTCAACTTGTCCTACACTATAAATAGGACACCTAGTTTCAATTGTACACACTCTTGGATGATTTTGGATTGGAAAACACAAGGAGAAGTCTTCCTTCGGGTTCTTATTCTCTAATTTTCCTTTACTTCATTCTTATATGAACTACATCAATTATGTAATCACGAATTAGATTATGAGTGGCTAAACACCCTCTTTCTATGGTTGAGGCTACAACATGATTACTTGATTATGGTTATTTAGTTGGTTTATTATTTATCATGTCATGTTATTGTTCTTACATTCTTGTTTTAACTATTCTATGGCGTCATCACCTTTAGGATACATCTAAGTCTCAAAATGAATTGACCATAAGAGTTGAGGGATAGAATGAAGAACGTAGGAAACATGGATCATATCTTTTGTTTTTAGTTAGCAATTATAAAAAATGATTTGCGGTTAGGATAGAGATATACCTAAATGGCCCACATGGTTAATAAAACGGAAAGATAGTTGAATGCATCCAAAGTAATGACTCACATCCCCGCTCAATGATGAAGTTGTGAGAATACTTTGGGTAGATGACTTGGAGGATGACCATTCTCGGGTTAAAATATCAACCCCATAGATCAACGATCAGGATAAACACCAGCACCAGCTATAAACCATGGTTAAGCATGAATATTTCGTAAAGGCCTCAACCCTGGATCTTTCCATATATTGTTTACAATCCAAATTTCATATAGTCATTATTTTAGTATTTAGTTTTTAACAACAAAGCTTAAACTCTTCTTGGCTATGATTCGCACTCGTTCAACTTAAATAGTATTGATTAAGTTTGATTGTTTGCTAAATATTAAGTCTCACTGGGATCGATATTCGGCTCACAAAATCCACTGTATTACTTGCACGACCATGTACACTTGTCTGTGCACTTGAGATGCAACAAGTTTTTGGCACCATTGTCGGGGACTTGAAATTAGCAACCTTCTAATTTTTGTTTTTACTATTTCGTTTTATAAGTGCTAAATTTTTTGTCTTAGCTATTGAATTTGCGGTACAAGTTTGAATATAGAGAAAGATAGAAAGTGATAAGGAATTGGTTGAACCACCTTCTGATCCTAAGCAACACTTTCCCCAAGAAAGGAGAGAAGCAGCACTTCTCAACCCAATCCCACAAGGTCAACAGGCTGAGATGCTTCGTGCAGTCATGGAAGAGGAACCACCACCATCCCGTAGGATAATGCACAAAGTAGCAATAACACTCACAACTAATGTGACCTCCTACATTCAGAAGCCAGCCACAGGAGGCAGATTTAAACTAAAACAAAATATGGTGCAATTGTTGCAAACAAGCAGGCAGTTCATAGGGTTATAACATGAAAACCCACAGGTTCATCTCCAAAACTTTCTAGAGATTAGGGACAGTTTATTCCTGCAGGAGTCTCCACAGACTACGTGAGAATAACACTATTCCCATTCTCACTATTGGGCGAAGCAAAGAAATGGTTGAAGGCAAAACCTTTAAATTCAATCACTACTTGGGATGATCTGGCAAAGAAGTTCCTTATTTGATTCTTCCCATCAGGCAAAACTGCAAAGCTAAGAAGTGAAATCTTGAGTTTTAAGCAAAAGCCACACGAGAATCTCTATCATGAATAAGAGAGATTAAAGTCTCTTCTCATAGATTGCCCACACCACCAGCGGATTAATGAGATATTAGCTCATACCTTTGTTTAAATCCTTGACCACAATAGAAATATTTTTCCAGATTCAGCGGCAGGTGGTCAAGCTTTAGAGAAGACCTATGATGAGATGTATACTCTCGTAAATGGTATTGCACAAGGTAATCTAAAGTGGAATGGTGACATGTCTAGAAATACGATGAAAAAGTTTGCAGGTATGATTGAGGTAGATAGTGTGACAGCATTAGCGGCACAGTTAGCTAGTTTCTAGACTCAAATAATGGCCTAGTTCAACAAGTTGAGTAGGGTTCAACCTCAGGATCAAATGAATGTAGTTCAACAAGTTCATACTTGGTGTGAAACTTGTGGTTTGAGTGGTCATTCAGTAGACTTATATGAAGCGAATCCAGAGTCAGTGAATTTTGTAGGCAATGCTCAGAAAGGAAATCAAAACTATAGTAATGCCTACAATCGCAACTGGCAGAGTCAGCCCACTTACTCATGGGGCACTAATAAGGCTCAATCACAATAGTTTCAACAGCAGCAAGGTATTCAGATGAACTCTCAAGCCAGCAACATTGAGGAAATATTGAAGAAGATCATGGATTATCAAGAACATATTGCTGCTGATCAAGCACAAATAGTTGCTGACATAAAAAATCAACAGTTAGCCACAAAGAAATTAGAAGTTCAAATGGGACAACTTACAAAAGCCCAAAACACGAGACCTCAAGCGGGTTTTCCTAGTGATACAAAAAAGGCAAATCAAATGATGGAAATAACCTTGAGAAGTGGCAGATACTTGGTTGACATACCTCCAAAGAAAAATCATGAGGTGCAAGAAGAGTTGATCACTGCTAAGTAGACAAAAAAGAAGACTAAGCCCAAAGAAGCTGATAAAAAGGGGAAGTCTGAGTACCCTAATAAAAATCTAATTAAGCAGAATCGAGACAAACTGCCACCACCATTCCCTAAGAAGTATATCAAAGCCAAAGAGGATGCTTATTTCAAAAAGTTCTTTGACACGTTCAGAGAACTTCATATTAACCTTCCTTTGTTAGATAATTTACAGGGAATCCCTAAGTATACTAAGTACTTGAAGGATATGGTGGCGAACAAAAGAAGGCTTGCAGATATTGAGACTATGGCACTTACTGAAGAGTGCAATTCAGTGGTGATGAGAAAGATTCCCAAAAAGCTAAAGGATCCTAGGAGCTTCACCCTCACCGTACAAATTGGTGAAAGTGATGTTATTTAAGACTTGAGTGACTTGGGGGCAAGCATCAATTTGATGCCTCTTTCGTTTTTTAATACTCTTGGGTTGGGGAATCCAAGGCCTTCCTAAGTTGTGCTACAGATGGCGGATAGAACTAGAATGGTCCCCGAAGGAATCATTGAGGATGTTCTAATCAAGGTTGGTAAGTTCAATATTCCTGATGACTTTATTATTCTTGATTATGATGCAGATAAAAGGGTACCAATCATATTGGGATGTCCATTCTTGGCTATCGATGGAGCACACATTGACGTGAGAGAGGGCATATTCAAGATGAGACTGAATGATGGAGAGGTGGTCTTTAGAGTATACACAACACTAAACACACCCTCACACTACAATGATCTTTGCATGACAACAACTATGGAAGTGTGGGGTGGAGAACAGCGTACCTCTAATTACATCTTTGGACTCTCTCATAGAGCTACCTAAATGTCCAAAAGAGCCTAAACCTGAAGGACCTGAATGAAATATTGAAAATGTAGGTGTGAGAAAGGCCCCATACCTTTATTTTGAGCACACGAGAGGTCAAAAAAGAAGGAGAAGATGAGCCCCGAGTAGGAGGAAGAGAATGAGAGAATGGGAATGAGAATTGTGATGTGAGTCATGTCACAACACTAAATCAGGCACTGCTTGGGAGGAAACCCAAGTTAAGGTAATATTTTTATTTTTTTTAGTTCTTCTTTAGTATCACCGTTGGTGTTGTTTTTGTATTATGTCAACAGGTTGAAGAGAAGTCTGAGTACCTGATATCTTAAGCTCAGGAGCATGGAAAACACTAAGTATGGGGTTCTCCGGTCCCCTATGATGAATTTGATGCTACTAGCTAGGCCTAGAGGCCTCAGGGAGTATTTCTAATGGGACAAAGTATGGTCTTAAGTGTGGGGTGGGAATCTTTCAATTTGTTTAGGGTGAAGTGCGTTATAGGATTTCTATTTTTATTTATTTGCAAGTTTTTGATTAGATTGAAAAAATTACAAAAATATTTTATCTTGGTTTGTTTGTTTTGTGTTTGGTGTGTTTAGTAGAAGCACACTTCACCCACCCCCTATATTTTTCTTTTTTGTTCTTTTCCGAGGAAAAACCCTTTGAACCCAGTATCCTTTTTGATTTATAGGATTATATTTTAAAAAACAATCATTAGGAATAAATAGATATGTTCTTGCTAGGAGTTGCATATGATTACTTATTGCAAGTTGGTGTTTAATTCTATGGCATGTTTTAAAATATTGAATGACTACCGTAAGACACCTAGGCTCTTTTATCTGACTCTTGTTGGCTTAATTTTGAATTCATGCAATTGCTTGGTCGAGAGTCTATAGGTAGCCATCTTGATTGGAACATGTGCCAAGTGTGAGTGAGGTTTTGTTATATTCCATGCCACATTTTGGTGTCTTGAACTTTCCCCATGTGTTTGCAAAGCAAACTAGATAATGTTGAGTTTAGGATATGATTTAAGGATTTATTTGATAGCCATGTTTTATACCCTCTTTATCTACCCTTGGTACATGACCTTAGCTATCCCCATTGTGACTTTAGCCTATTCTTTGGTAGATCATGTATATATTTTCCTTTTCTTTAAATTTCCCACAATTTGATCCATAACTCCTAAGCGCTTTAGTTGAAAAATTATGATGTTAAGAAGTGTAAGATTGAGGAAGGAGAAGTAAAGTGAATCCCGAAGGAAATAGCTTTTGGTGTATTGAAAAGATTTATATGATGTTGGTAGGGAGTAATAAAATGAGAAAGATACATTGATCAAAAGAAGTGAGTCATGCGTTGATATAAAATGCTCTCTAAAATGAGAAAGATACATTTTATGGGCTTGTCACAGAGGCTAGCTATCGTGATAAGCAGCGTGACATGCTGCCTAGCCTCCGCGATGGGCAGGGTGTCACGAAACATTATCTTGTCATGTTCAACTTATCCTACACTATAAATAGGGCACCTAGTTTCAATTGTACACACTCTCGGATGATTTTGGATTGGAAAACACAAGGAGAAGGATGCCTTAGGGTTCTTATTCTCCACTTTTTATTTACTTCATTCTTGTATGAACTACATCAATTTTGTAATCACAAATTAGATTATGAGTGAATAAACACCCACTTTCTACGGTTGAGGCTACAACATGATTACTTGATTATGGTTATATAGTTGTTTTATTGTTTATAATATCATGTGGTGGTTCTTACGTTCTTGTTTTAACAATTCTAAGGCATCATGAACTTTAGGATACATCTAAGTCTCAAAACAAATTGACCAAAGGAGTTGAGGGATGGAATGAAGAACGTAGAGAGTGTGGATCATGTTTTTTGTTGTTAGTTAGCAATTGTAAAGAGTGATTTACGGTTAGGATAGAGATATACCTAAAAGCCCCACTTGGTTAATATAATGGGAAGATAGTTGAATACATCCAAAGTAAAGACTCACATCCCTGCTCAATGATGTAGTTGTGAGATTACTTTGGGTAGATGACTTAGAGGATTACCATTCCTGGGTTAAAATATCTACCCCGTTGATCAACGATCACGATAAACACCAACACTAGCTATAAACCATGGTTAAGAATGAATGTTTAGTAAAGTCCTTAACCCTGGATCTCTCCATATATTATTTACAATCCAAATTTCATATCATCGTTATTTTAGTATTTAGTTTAAAACAAAAAAAGCTTAAACTCTTCTTGGTTACAATTCTCACTTGTTCAACTTAAATAGTATTGATTAAGTTGTATTGCTTGCTAAACATCAAGTCCCTGTGGGATTGATATTCGGCTCGCAAGAGCCACTCTATTACTTACACAACCCCATACACTTGTGTGGTCTCTTGGGATGCAACAAGTTAGGGGGGATAGAACCCATTAAATGAAAGGTTTTTTATTCTTCTCTCCAACACCACCGACAACACATTAATCAGAGTCTGGAGTAAATATTTATGAGTATTTTACTGCAGCACTATCAGTGACCACAGACGGGATGATGACCCATGGAATGGAATTATAGTCCATACTGTGACTCATGAAAATAGACTCGAACCTTAGAATTTTCATCTTCAAAATTACTGGTTGGTCCATGACCCGTATACCAAAAACACGGTCCGTAGAATGTCCCATGGTTTATCAAATTTTAGCTTTTCTTCCCCAGTTTCCATGAGTGACTTGATGGGTCATTGTTTGGAATGATGGTCCATCTTGTAACCCATGGAATTACCTTCAGAGAGGTACCAAGTCCTCTAAATTATATGAGTGGGTTTACGACACCGTCAACACATTTCACGACCCATCCTTCCATCTGTAGTTCTTGAGGATTAGAGGATCCTCATTTCCTGAATTCAAAGCAACGAGTCACAAATTGGTTAGTCATCTAGAATCACGGAACATAGAGTGTCTCGTGGAATGGTATTCCAATAGACTCCTAGAAGTTGTTCCTAAATCATAGACCAGATGACGGTCCGACATTCACTTTGATGGTCCGTAGACTGAATTGTGGCACCTGAAGCCACATTATTTAATTAGTTTTTCCAAGCTTGAATCTAGGGGTATTTTTGTAATTTCCCATTTTTTTAACTCTTAAGTGAGGTCGTTTTGAACCCTTTTAGTAGGATTTCTACCCCAATTAGCCTAAGTCTCTTCTTATTCCCTCATTCAAGCACCCAAAATAGGATAGAACTTGATAACTCCAAATCTAAAGCTCAAGATCAAGGATTTCAATTCCAAGTCTCCATTCTTTTCATTCTTAGTTGGGAAAGCTTCAAATCAGGTATGTGGGTATTTAATAAAGGATTCCTTTCACCCTTATGATTAAAACCCTCAAGTTCTACTTTGATTTGTGAATTTATGAAATTTGGGTTCTTGACCAAATTGGGGAAATCTTATGGGTTCAGTTTTAAAGCATCAATTCAAGGTTTCTCATTAATTACCCATGATTTATTTGAGATTCATTAATTGTTTTCAAAACCCCATTCCCCAAAGATGGATTCTAGAATGTTTTTACTATATTGCATGTTTTCAAGTAAAATTGGCATGTTTAGATAACATGGCCTCAAGTGTTAAGAAATTGCATGCCTAATCCTTCAAGCTATGAATTTAGAAAGAAAGGTATATTTTGAATTATGGTATTGCTAAGTTTTATGACTTATGATTTCATATTTGCATGACATCAGATATGTCCTTATGCTTTTCCAACAGTTATTCATATCAAATATATCCCTATGTTTTATTAAAGGTTTGGCATCTAGATATGTCTCCCTAAGCTATGAATAGTTTTTACATCAGATATGTCATCAATATATATATTAGCTATAGTATGTTTTGGGAGTAGTATTTAGCATCAAGTTGAATGGGGTGAGTGTACCTTTAGTCCTAGAATTACATGCCCTCATAGGTCTATTTAGCCCCTCAATTGGGCATCAGATTAGTGATCATACCACAATCATGCCTTTATACCCTGGCAAGGTATATTGGGTCCTCTCGATAGGGTATATAAATCAGATTCCATGTAGCTCACATAGTTTATGTCGGTTAGAGAACCTCCCACAGAAGCAATTTCAAGTTTTAAATGCATTGACTCTTTGCTTTCAAATTTCAGAACTTTACTATTACTTATAGTTTTCAAGTATATCTTGTTTATGATATTCCATTGAGTCCTTTGCATTTCATCTTTTACTATCATAGTATGATTTCAGTTTTTAAACCACGTATAACATATTTTACTTCAGATCTTGCATATCTCGCATACTCAGTACATCCTATAGTTCTGATGTGTACTTGTTATGCTGCATCTTTTATGATGCATATTCAGGCTCTCGCTCTCAGATCACGGCTAGAGGTTAGCAGGTGTTCTAGACTTGAGTGGTGAGCCCTCATTCTTCAAGGATTAGTATCAGTTTAGCTTCTTTATGGATTTCTTCTTAGTATTTGGAGTTAGCTGGAGTCCCTGAAACTCATTCTTCAATTTAGTGTATTCTCCGACATAGTTAGAGATTCTATATTTGAGTTTAAGATTCTGATACGCTTAGACTTGATCTATTGATGGTTCAGTTTGCTCATCTCTTCAGTTTATTACTTCCATTGATTTTATTTATGTTTGTTTCAGTTATGTTAAGACCAAAGGGTTAACTTGGAGCCACTTATAGTCTCGAGTCTCGTGTTACATATAGGGGGTATCCTTGGGGCATAACAAACTTGGTATCAAAGAAAGGTTCAAGAGTCCTAGGACATATTGAGTAGAGTCTCTTTCATGTATGTGAAGCGTTCCACACTTGTGAGAGGGAGGCTATGAGATATCTTAGGAAAAACTTTACTTCTTTCATGTTCAGTATCATACGTTAGAGTTTAACACTATTTATTCTCCAAATTTAGGCATTGTTCCCAGTTCTGTTGTCTATACCTCATATATGTGGTACCAAAAGTAGTAAATATCATATTATCTATCAGCGAGGTGATCTCAAATTCTCTTCCATAACCTTGTTACTAATTGTTGTGTAAGAAGGGAAAGTGTGTACCTAGATCCTTGGGTAGTGTTGCCACCCGACATATGTTGTGTTGTTAGCCATTAGTAGTAGAATAAACCTAGAGCTATAAATATGAAGTCATAAGTATAGTAGCCTAGACAAGAGAATGATAGTTGATTAGAGTATGTGTTTAGAGGTGTGTTTTATTAGATGGGTAATGGGATGATACATCCCTTGGTGTGGAATAAAGAACGTAAGTTGTTATGCTAGTATAGACCATGTATAGGATATGAACGAATGGGAAATAGTGTGAGAGAGAGAATGATAGTTTTGTGGTATATACAACCCCTATATGAGATAGAAAGGTGGAGGCCTAGACTTTTAGGTAAGAGAGAGCCTTAGACTATAGAAGGAAGTGTATATTCAGATTAACTCCTAGAGTAGTGTTTGCTATGTTAGAGTAAAGTGATCATTCTTTTATTTAGAGGTTAGCGAGAGGTCCACAGACTTAGAAAGTAGCATGAATCTAAGGGGGAGATGGTGGAATGTAGAATCACTCAGATTTGTGAAACTCTTGTAGTGATGGTGATGAGTGTTAGATTAAAGTTATGGGATGGATGCAAAGGTTTATTTCCATCCAAGCATCTTATGTATACTTTCCTCATTACAACACCCCATTCATGTCATGTATTCCAGCACCTTCGTCTTAATTCAAACCCATAGACTTCATGTGGATTCACGTCCTAAATAAGTTCCTAGAACAAATAGAAATTACTCCAGACAACAATTTCAATCTTACTCTATGATCCCGCAAATTCCAGCTTTACGCCATGATACTTGTTATATATGTAAACTCATGTCTCACAGTATGCTCATTCCTATTTACCCAGTTCAGTCCTATGACATGCCTTAATGGAAAATCAAACAATGATACGTCAGGTACGTGCTCAGACCAGATTTTTTGAATAATTCATGCTTATGATTTCCTTACTCTAACCAGGCTTTGTAAGTCCAAGTTATGATACACTCATTCCCTTTCACTCAACTTCTCTTACCTCACCTTGAGTGGCTAGATTAAGCTAAGTGTAGGTTAAGACCGATCAATATTCCTTCATTCGTGATACTCATGCTCCCACTCTACTCCTTCAATGATTTTGGCTTATGTTGTCATAGGTGTTAGTGGAGGAAGATAAGTAGTAGATTAGATAGGAAGTAGTAGATATACCCTTTTGGTGTGCTTGTGCCACCTTAGCTTCTAAGTGTGGATGAATTGCGGGGCGAGGATCATTCATGTGTAATAGTTATACGAGAAATTTTGATGTGCCTCTTGTGGGAGTTCTTGAAGTTATAGTTTCTAGGTATGCTAGGGCAAAGGAGAAAAGTCTTAGATAGTGCGAACTGCAAAACCATAAGGTGACTATAGTCATAAGCTTGAATGTCGTGATGAAATACTTATGGGCCTTTGCTAGGTGCGACTAGCTATCCTTTTATTAGAAGCTCAAGATTAGTTGGTTGTTGTGATAAGAAGGAATACTATTCTTAGGAGATATTCTAGATGAAAGAGGTTTTGTCGAGATAGTCTTAAATATGGAGAAAGCAAGTAGTTAGACTTAGCCCTTAGTATCTATATATTCTCTGGTGAGGATTTAGTGCAAATGGTAAGTGTGGTATTTAGAGGAGTTAGTATAGTTAAAAGGGTGTTCCTGAGTTCATAAGTTGTCAACCGTATTGTTTAGGACAGGAATTGTCTTGTTCTTACTCTCTACTCAGGGTGCTCATACTTTATGTCTAGTAGCTTTAGCTAGCAAGATAGGATACCCCTCATATCAGATCAGTTCAGACCTAATGATAATCATTCTTAAGGCCAGAAGACCCTAAGTTCAGTTCGGTCCATGCTGGTTAGCTCAGTCTAGAAGAGAATAGTTTTCCTGTATAGCTACTCCTCCCAGTTTTGTGTTCCATTCTGCTAACTACAATTTTCTAAGAATCCATTCATTCTTTATGAGTTTCAACTAAGTCCCTACTCTCACTCCATACAATTTATCATGTTGGATATCCAGTTTTATATCCTATCGGTGTTCTTATACTCTCAGTATGCATATAGGTCTCATGAATCCATCTCAGTTAATATTTTAGTCAGAAATTAGTTACCATGTTAGTACTCCAGCTTTTAGAACTCAGTTAGTGGGATTGCATCTCTTTCCCTACCACCTCAGCCTAGTTAGTCTCCATTCGAGGACGAATGATCCCAATGGGGAGATATTGTAACACCCCAAAAATCCTAAGCTAATACCCAATCCTTTTTCCATGAGTGTAATGATCATTTACATAGAGTTGTTAGTGCTTTGGATGCGAGTCATGTTCATAAGAAACTTCTATCATCAAGTTAAGTTAAAAGCACCCCAACCACATGAATTTTCATGTAAGAATAAACTAGGGTCATCTTCAACCAACCACTTCTCCTAGAATATAAGGAGTTAGATTGCCATATAAAGAGTTAGATTGCCTTGTACCCACCAAAAGGTTTTTGAGTCTTCTTTCTAACTCCAACGACCGCGCATTAATTTGAGTCCGGAGTAAAAAGTTATGGGTATTTTACTGCAGCATTGTTAGTGAGCACGGACTGGATGATGACCCGTGAAATAGAACTATGGTCCATAATGTGACTTTTGAAAATAGACCCGAACCATAAAATTTTCATCTTCAAAACCACTGGTTGGTCCACGAACAGTAGACCAAAACCACGGTCCATAAAGTGACCCGTGGTTTGTCAAATTTCAGCTTTTCTTCCCCAGTTTCCATGAGTGACTTGATGGGTCATCATTTTGAAGGATGGTCCATTCTGTAACCCATGGAGGTACCAAGTCCTCTAAATTCTTTGAGTGGGTTGACGACCCATCAACCCATTTCACGACCCATCCTTCTATCTGTAGTTCTTGAGGATCAGAGGATCCTCATTTCTTGAAGTCAAAACCACGAGTAACAGAATGGTCCATCATTCAGAATCATGGACCATAGAGTGACTCATGGAATGGAATTCTAGTAGACTCCTAGAAGTGGTTCCTGAAACCACAAACCAAATGATGGTCCGTCATTCACTTTGGCGGTCCGTAGACTGACTCGTGGTACTTGAAGCCGCGTGAGGTTGTTTTGTAGTTTCCCACTCTTTTAACTCTTAAGTGAGGTTGTTTTGACCCCTTTTAGTAGGATTTCAATCCTAATTAGCCTAAGTATCTTCTTATTCCCTCATTCAAGCACCCAAAAGAGGAAAGAACTTCATAACTCCGACTCTCAAGCTCAAGATCAAGGGTGTCAATTCCAAGTCTCCATTATTTTCATTCTTAGTTGGGAAAGCTTCAAATCAGGTATATGGGTATTCAATAAGGGATTCCTTTCACCCTTATGCCCAAAACCCTCAAGCTCTACTTTGATTTTTGAATTTATGAAATTTGGGTTCTTGCCCAAATTGGGGAAATCTTATGGGTTCAGTTTTAAAGCATTAATTCAAGGTTTCTCATTAATTACCCATGATTTATTTGAGATTCATTAATTGTTTTCAAAACCCCATTCCCCAAAGATGGATTCTAGAATGTTTTTACTATATTGCATGTTTTCAAGTTAAAATTGGCATGTTTAGATAACATGGCCTCAAGTGTTACAAAAGTGCATGCCTAATCCTTCAAGCTTTGAATTTAGAAAGAAAAGTATATTTTGACTTATGGTATTGCTAAGCTTTAAGACATATGATTTATGATTTGCATGACATCACATATGTCCTTATGCTTTTCCAACAGTTTTGGACATCAAATATATCCCTATGTTTTATGAAAGATTTGGCATCTAGATATGTCTACCTAAGCTATGAATAGTTTTTTCATCAGATATGTCATCAGTATATGTATGAGCTATATAGTATATTTTGGGAGTAGTACATAGCACCGATATGGATGGGGTAAGTGTACCCTTAGTCCCAAAACTATGTGCCCATATAGTTCTATTTAGCCGCTCAGTTGAGCATCAGATTAGTGATCACGCCACAGACATGCCTTTATACCCTGGCAAGGTATATTGGGTCCTCTTGATAGGGCATATACATCTTATTCTATGTAGCTCACATGGTCAATATCAGTTAAAGAACCTCCCATAGAAGCAGTTTCAGGTTTTAAATACATTGACTCTTTGCTTTTAGATTTCAGAACTTCTACTATTACTTATGGTTTTCAAGTATATCTTGTCTATGATATTGCATTGAGTACTTTGCATTTCAGATTTTACTACCATAGTATGATTTCAGTTTTTAAAGCTTGTATAGCATATTTCACTTCAGATCTTGCATATCTCACATACTCAGTACATCCTATAGTACTGATGCATACTTCTTATGTTGCATCCTTTATGATGCAGATTTAGGCTCTCGCTCTCAGATCATGGCTAGAGGTTAGCAGGTGTTCTAGAATTGAGTGGTGAGCCCTTATCCTTCAAGGATTAGTATCATTTTAGCTTCTTTATGGATTTCTTCTTAGTATTTTGAGTTAGCTGAAGTCCCTGCAACTCATTATTAAATTTAGTGTCTTCTCCGACATAGTTAGAGATTCTGTATTTGAGTTTAAGATTTTGATACGCTTAGACTTGATCTATTGATGGTTCAGTTTTCTCATCTCTTCACTTTATTACTTCCATTGAGTTTATTTATGTTTTCCAGGGGTATTCTAGATCTTTCCCACTATTTTAGAAACTAAAACCATGTAATTTTAACTAGCCTAAGCCTAACTATTATGCCTAAACTACCCCAAATCCCTCATTTCCTCAGGATTTGATTGACACTTAACATAACAGAGCAAAAGTGATCCCTTTCTTCTCCAAAGCAATCAATATGGTTCTTCAATTTTAGGCTTCACCAAAGGTTTTACTCTTAGGTATGTGGGATTTCATCAATGGATCCCTTTTCCCCCGTTGAGTCCCGAAGTTAACTCAATTAATCAGTTCAGTTTAGTCTTCAGAGCCTAGGGTTCATGAATATTGTGAATTCCTTTGTATTTGAGCTTTCTTTTTATAAAAGAATCTTGATTACATATTTCCTTGAAGTCTACATCTTTGCGTACTCAGAATTCTCGAACCCTCAGTATATTGGAGGATTCATGATTTTGTGTTGTGTTATAAATTGCATATTAAATTCAAATTATGATATTGTTTTGAGTAGTTGCATTCCTTAGAAAGGGTGGGTTATGAACACCCGATAACATAGAATTTCATGCATTATCAATCGAATACTCAATCCTTTGGGATTACATTTTTAGAGTGATTTTAGATTTAGCCCTTATCTTTTAGTCTCAGAACATCATTATAGATAAGCTTTCCTGTAATTAACTTGTATTAAGCTGGGAGTAATACCTAGCACTGAGTGGATGCAGGGATGAAGGCTCACTTGTCAGTTAGGCTGAGACCTTTAGTAGAAGTCCCTAATTCCCAGAACTATGAAGCCACCGTAGGTTCTAAAGGGTCACCCATCAAATCTGTCTTGAAACCTTAGTCCTATTAGATTCCAGTTTAGTGGATCCACGTCATGTAATATCCTAGAAATTCTAAGCCTAGTACAAGCCAAAAAAAGTTAAAAATTTTTAACTGTCTAAGTCAGAATAGTAACCACGGATAGGTTTCACGAACCGTGGAACAGTCCATGGATTGTGGATGCTGCCCATGGAAATAGACATGCAGATAGATATCTCAGTTTCCAAGCCATGAGAGGTTTCCATGGACCATGGATAGAACCATAGGTCATGGTTACCCTTCGTGGAATCAGACTCGAGTGTCAAAAAAAAGACCAGGATCCACAAGTCGGATCCACATCTCATTAAAGTTTCCATGGACTGTGGACCATTCCAGTAGCTCAGGAAAATTTCCCAGGGAACCATGAGTGGGTTCCATGGCTCGTGGTTCAGTCCACTGACCATGGTTCCCGTCCGTGGAACCCAATTTCGTGATTTTTCAGCAGTTTTTAATTTAGTTTCTCAGGGGTATTTTTGACTATTCCTTCTTATTTTAGCACATAATATAAATAGCTTTAGGCTTATTTTATTAGGTCTAAACCTACACATATATTAGTTTTCCTCATTCTTTATGTCAAGTCAGTTTCAAAGAAGAAAAGAGTGTTTTTCACCAAATTTCTAACCTAGGACTTTTTCCTCAAAGCTTCAAATAGATTGACTACTGTGAGTTGAACAAGGTGACAATCAAGAATAAGTATCCCATTCCTAGGATTGATGATTTGTTTGACCAGCTTCAGGGTGCCAGTTGCTTTTCTAAGATATACCTCAGGTCCGACTATCATTAGCTTAGAGTCATAGAGTATGGCATTTTGAAGACAGCCTTCAGAACTCTGTATGGTCACTATGAATTTGTGGTTATGTATTTTGGACTGAAGAATTCTCCTGCATCTTTTATGGACTTTATGAATAGGGGTTCAAGCAGTACTTTGATATGTTCATTATTATCTTTATAGATGACATACTCATTTATTCTCGGAGTAAGGAAGAGAATGACAACCATTTAAGGGTGGTGCTGTAAACTCTCAAGAATCGCTAGTTATTTATCAAGGAAATGGAGACAAACGTAGAAAAGGAAGAAATCCGATCAAAAGAGCATTCTGGATAAGAGTGACGGTTGGAGTGACGGTCCGTCAAGCCAGTGATGGTCCGTCACCCAAACCGTCACCCTGAGGCAGCACCAATGCCTAGTGGTGACGGCCACCGTGACGGTCCGTCAAGGTGGTGACAGTCCGTCACCCAAACCGTCACAGTGAGGCAGCCCGCTACGCGGAATCCGAACGTTTTTGGATTTATTTCCTGGACTCCTATAAATACCCTATGTTAGGTTTATTTTATTCATACAATTAACAATACATTACCCAATAGTTTTAGGAGAGTTTTAGTCGAATTTTTGAGAGCAACAACACGTTTTCTTGGTCTTGAAATCGTGTTCTTGATTAATTCTTGGGATCTTGTTTTCTTGTTCTTAGATTATTGAAGATTGTTTTCATTATATTGTAATAATATTTTCCTCTTTATTATGAATACGACTCTCTTCTTTCTTCTTAATAGCATGGTTAACTAAACTTCCCACAACTAGGGTTGTGGGAGCTATGGCAAAAGTAGCAATATAGATTCCGGGTAGCGTCGGATTCAATATATGTTGTCGCGTTGTTAATCATTTCATTATTTAACGTTTTCTAGTGGTTGCAAACATTAGAACATGCCTAGGTTTAAATTTGCTTGAGTAAAGAGATTAAAACCCGGAAATTTAGTTATCTACGAGGATTCGAGACTACCAACTCTCGTCTTATGATTAATGCTATAACTAGATTAATCTACTTGATGTTTAGGATTGAAATATAAAAGCTAAACTTTTCAAGTTCGAGAGAATTGAAAAGGAAATTCGTCTATTTGGTTGAGAAACGTTTAGATGATATCATTAATTCAATCACATCGTGACATACATATAAAAAGAACTCGGTGAAGCTTAGGATCGACATTGTTACCATCACCATGGTAAACACTTCCCTAGTTCTCTCTCATATTGATTATCATTCATACGTTATTGTTTGTTTTTGTTCACGTTTTGATCACGCAAACCCCCCTATTTACCAGAAAATATTGATTACTAGTCATCTACTTCACTAACGACTTAATTCACACCTTATTCCCTGTGGGATCGACCCCAACCTCTGTTGGGTTCTATATTTGCCGACGACCATTTACGCTTCTCAATTTGAGGTATAGTTTGGGCGTTATCAAATTTTGGTGCCGTTGCCGGGGAATACGGTTGTTTATTAAGTCCGGTGTGTTTATTTGACTCTTAGTCATACTTTCCTGCTTTTACGTTTATTTGTTGTTTTTGTTTTTTCCAGGGTACTGATTTGTGCATGCCAAGTACACGATACTCGGGTGAACGAATATTACCCTACGACCCCGAGCTCGCAAGGACGCTAAGGCAAACCATGGCTGCACAACAAACAGAGGTAGCAAGGCTCGCTGCAGAACTGCAGGCCCAACAAAACATGAATGATGGTGGTCTGCAGGACAATGTCGTGCTTAATGAGGAGGATATCGACTTGGATGGAGTCGGCGCTACGGGCGCCATTGCTTTTCCTCCACTAGCACCCGGGTCCAAGTTCAACATTACTAGCACGATGATTCAGCTGTTGAATTTGAGAGGAGTGTTCCATGGAGCTGCTGGTGATGATCCAAACCAACACCTGATGAATTTTGTGGGCATCTGCAAGTCGTTTGAGTTGCCTGGAGTGAGTCAGACAGCGATCAGGCTCAGGTTGTTTCTGTTGTCTCTGTCTGATGAGGCAGCGCTATGGTTGACAGAGCTGACCCCCGACTCTATCGCAACTTGGGGAGAGTTGAAAGGAGATTTACTAGAAAGGTTCTTTCCTCCCTCTAGGATGATACAGTTGAGGGATGAAATTAGCAACTTCAGACAGCAACCTCACGAATCTTTACATGAGACTTGGTTGCGGTTCAAAAAGAAGCTGACACAATGCCCTAACCATCAATTGAACGACGAATTTTTGATGCAGACATTCTACAGGGCACTGAATTCGGCTACCAAGCCGACATTGGATAACGCAGCAGGTGGAGCGTTTATGGGTCGCACGTCTGCCGATGCCACAACTATTTTGGACAGGCCCACAAGAACCAATAGGGCCTGGCATACACGTGATACAGAAGTAGAAGCTAGCACCAATGCAGTTGGCATGTCAGCAGAGTAGCGCAGAAACGAGGAAGAACGGGACCAAGACATAGCCCATCTAAAAACGCAAATGGACCTGCTGACCAAGCATTTGATGTCAGGATGTATTGAGAAGGTGAAAGATGTGGGGTCCCAAGGTCGAGCAGCAAAGGTTGAATCTGATGAGGAGGCGAACTAATTGGGGGGTTTCCAGGCCAATGGCCAGGGAAACCAAGGTCGGAACTATCAGAGAGACAACTACTATGAGAAAGCTGGCTACATAGATCGCGACCAGGGAAACTGGAGGAATAACACTGATAGAGGTGGGTTGTATGTACCACCTGGTAATCGGGACAAAGCTAACAATGAGGCAGGGACGTCCAAACTAGAGAACATAATGGCGAAGATGTTGCTGAAGGTGGAATCGACTGACTCTGGGGTAAAGGAGATGAGGACTGAATTATCAGCCATGAGTCAAATAGTGGAGGAGCATTCCAGTTCGATTAAGCAATTGAAGCAGCAAGTGGGCTTAATCTCGGCATCTCTAAACCCAAAGAAGACAGGTACCTTGCTGAGTGACACGATTCAAAACCCGAGGAATGACGAGAGCTGTATGGCGATCACTACCAGAAGCGGTAAAACGTTACCGGAATCACATCCGGTAATTCGGACTCAAGGTGATATCGCACACAACAAGGCGGTAGAGGAGGCTACTCAAAGAACCATGGATAAAGGCAAGGAAGTTGAAAAACTTCCAACTATGATGCCTCGGCCACCGCCTCCGTTTCTGCAACATTTGAAGAAGAAAGTGGAAGATGGCAAGTTCCTGAATTTCATGAGCATGCTCAAGTAGATATCAATAAACATCCCACTGGTGGAAGCGCTTGAACAAATGCCCGGATATGCTAAGTTCATGAAGGACTTTATTACCAAGAAGAGGTCAGTGCGCGTCGAACCAGAAGACAATCTCCACCATTGCAGTGCTATTTCCTCTAGATCATTAGTGGACAAGAAGGAAGATCCAGGTGCTTTTACTGTTCCCTGTACCATTGGGAAGCTCAACTTTAGAAAAACTTATGTGATCTTGGTGCTAGCATCAACTTAATGCCGCTAGCTGTTTATAAACAATTGGGTTTGGGAGCTCCTAAACCAACTACCATGAGGGTGCTAATGGCTGACCATTCAGTAAAGCGACCAGTTGGAATATTGTCTGATGTGCTGGTAAAGATCAGTAAGCTTATATTCCCAGCTGACTTTGTGATCTTGGATTGCGAAGTGTATTTTGAAGTTCCCATAATCTTGGGATGACCTTTGTTAGCCACGGCAAGAGTATTGGTCGACATGGAAAGAAACGAACTGACCTTCAGATTGAACAACGAAGTGGTCAAGTTCGATGTGTCCAAATTGATGAAGCAGCCAAGAGACATGAAGGTGGTCGCGGTCATCAATGTCATTGAGGAAGCTCCTACGGATGTGCATCTTGAGGAGAAGGGTTTGGTTGAGACCCGAGCTATTATGAGAATGAAGTGGGGATCGCAAGAAGAGAAACCTGTAGAGGAAGGTGGAGAAAATAGATCAAGGAAACGAAAACACCGCAAAAGAACCTGCAATGAAAGAGTGAAGAAGTTGTCGCGACTAGCTATGGAGCCAATAAAAGAGGAAGCTGGAACGCAACAGAATGGTGTGGCGTGCACCTATTCCATCAATTTCTCCTGCTTTGGAGACCCTGGCGGTCTCTAACATCATGTCAGAATTTGAGTCCTATGGGCTCCACAGGTATTCCTTTCTCTCACAGTCTTTAGCTTTCGCATGTATGCATTGGGGATAATGCATGAGTCTAAGTTGAGGATGTTGTGATACCTGTGAGTCATACACCACCGAGGGTTTTTGTTGCCGTGTTTCTTTTCCCTCCGGTGTGCTATCTAGTAGAACCGGTATGTTTAGGTCGTCGTTTAAATTTTAGTTTTTTTTAGTGTCTATAGCAAGCATGGAGTTTTTTTTGTTGGTAAATATACTAAAAGGAGCCCGCTCTGAAAAAGTTTATTTTGTACTTGTGATTGAAATGATTGACTGTCTGGATCCTTGGATGTCATTGTGTGGTTATGATTGGAATAAGTATGTTAAGCCGAGTGTTGTCTTGATAGTTGGTAGTGGTATGGTTTCTTGGTGCCAAGTGTGTGTGAGCTTATTGTTATAAATTCTTACTCTGTGCATGCATCTAGAACTTGCCCGGTCTATTTTGTTAAGTTTGAAGTTGGTTGCTTAGGAGAGGATCACAGGCCCTTTTTGTGTGCAGTCCACTTAACCTATAAGACCGTCCAAATGTAAATAATCCCTTTGATCCCTGTTTGAGCCATAATTGACCCTGTTCGTTCAAAAACCTGTCACCGTTCCTGTTTAACTTTGAATCCCTGTTTTGGCCCTGGTCCTTCCTTGGACATCGTGCACCTCAACCCAGGCAATCAGCCTAAGTTGAGGGTGGCTACTATAGAGGTTAATGATAAGAAAAATAAGATGGAAAAGAGTGGTTGTGGATAGAATGAAAATTTCGGGTGTGTGTCTAAGAAAAGAAACAAAAAAGAAAAAAGAGATGAAAAAGAACGAAAAAGAAATAAAGAATTGCCAAAATAAAGAGGCCGCACCTGTGGTTAGAAAGAAGGAAATAAAAAGGTGAAGAAGGATGGACAAAGGAAAGTTATGTGGTAATAAGATGTCGGTGATTCCAAGGAGGGTTTAGTCACTATTCCCAAAACGTATCCTACCTGCACCCGAAGCCTCATTACAAGCCTAAACAAGTCCTGTAGTGATCCTGAGCGTCTTTATGAAGAACTGAAATAGAATAGTAAGGGCAAGCCTATGGCATCGCATGTGCATTGTTTGAAATTGTTTGTGAGTGTGAGCGTCTTACCTAGTCCTAAATTTTGTGCGTGGGACTTCTTTGTGGTGAGGGCACCAAGATTTTTGTATCGTCTATTGACTGTTAGGATGGCTGTGCGTGCGTATGCATAATATTCCATCATATCAGAATGATATGTTTGGATCCTTGCAAGTTAATGTTTCATACATTTGTGCACTATCGGAGGGGTGGCTTGAGTTAAGAATTAATGAGCTATTGAATGACCATGGAGTGCTAGAGACACGAGTTTGTTTTCTTAGTTGAGTCATCATATTATTGTTTTTATGTCATGTTGCTTGAGGACAAGCGAACGTTTTAAGTTGAGGGTGTTGATGTGCCGCCATTTTACGGCACTTTTGACGTCTCTAAACTAAGAACAATCGTACGTTTTCAAGCAACCGTCGTCGTTTTTGATGTTTTATGTTATGTTTTCAGGAAATGGAGACAAACGTAGAAAAGAAAGGAAATCCGATCAAAAGAGCATTCTGGATAAGAGTGACGGTTGGAGTGACGGTCCATCAAGCCAGTTACGGTCCGTCACCCAAACCGTCACCCTGAGGCAGCACCACTGCCTAGTGGTGACGGCCACCGTGACGGTCCGTCAAGTGGTGACGGTCCGTCACCCAAACCGTCACAGTGAGGCAGTCCTCTACGCGGAATCCGAATATTTTTGGGTTTATTTCCTGGACTCCTATAAATACCCTATGTTAGGTTTATTTTATTCATACAATTAACAATACATTACCCAATAGTTTTAGGAGAGTTTTAGTCGACTTTTTGAGAGCAACAACACGTTTTCTTGGTCTTGAAATCGTGTTCTTGATTAATTCTTGGGATCTTGTTTTCTTATTCTTGGATAATTGAAGATTATTTTCATTATATTGTAAGAATCTTTTCCTCTTTATTATGAATACGACTCTCTTCTCTCTTCTTAATAGCATGGTTAACTAAACATCCCACAACTAGGGTTGTGGGAGCCATGGGAAAAGTAGCAATATAGATTCCGGGTAGCGTCGTGTTCAATTTATGTTGTCGCGTTGTTAATCATTCATTATTTAACATTTTCTAGTGGTTGCAAATATTAGAACATGCCTAGGTTTAAATTTGCTTGAGTAAAGAGATTAAAACTGGGAAATTTGGTAACTACGAGGATTCGAGACTACCAACTCTCATCTTATGATTAATGCTGTAACTAGATTAATCTACTTGATGTTTAGGATTGAAATATAAAAGCTAACCTTTTCAAGTTCGAGAGAATTGAAAAGGAAATTCGTCTATTTGGTTGAGAAACGTTTAGATGATATCATTAATTCAATCACATCGTGACATACATATAAAAAGAACCCGGTTAAGCTTAGGATCGACATTGTTACCATCGCCATGGTAAACACTTCCCTAGTTCTCTCTCATATTGATTATCATTCATACGTTATTATTTGTTTTTGTTCACGTTTTGATCACGCAAACCCTCCCCTATTTAGCGGAAAATATTGATTACTAGTCATCTACTTCACTAACGACTTAATTCGCACCTTATTCACTGTTGGATCGACCCCTACCTCTGTTGGGTTCTATATTTGCCGACGACCGCTTACGCTTCTCAATTTGAGGTGTAGTTTGGGCGTTATCATAAAGCATCCTTGATTAGGCCAGATTGGGTTCATGAGGCTATGGAGAAGGTTCATCTCATTAGGGAAATGTGGAAGGCTTCTCAAAGTCATCAAAAGTCCTATGCAGATGTGAGGGGAAGGGACTTAAAATTTGATATTGATGATTGGGTATTCCTAAAAGTTTAACGCATGAAGGGAGTGATGAGATTCGGCTAGAAAGGGAACCTGAGTCCCTGATTTGTAGGTCCCTACAGGATTCTGAGGATAGTTGGCAGGGTGGATTATAAGATAGAGTTGCCCACAGACTTAGCATCAGTGCACCCTGTCTTTCATGTATCTCTATTAAAGAAGTGCATTGGTGATCCCGCCTTAGTAGTGGAATTGGATAGTGTAGGGGTAAGAGACAGTCTCTCCTATGAAGGGGTTCTAGTCCAGATTCTTGATCATCACGTTTGTGAGTTGAGAAACAACAAAGTCGCATCAGTGAAAGTTCTTTGGAGGAACCAGTAAGTTAAATGAGCTACTTGGGAAGCAAAAGCAGCTATGATCACCAAGTACCCTCACCTCTTTCCCCCTAATTCAGCTCCAGCTTGAGGTAATAGTTTCCTTGTTTCGTATCCCCCTCAGTTTCATGTTCCCTCATCTCTTCTTGCATTTTCAACATGCTTTCATATCTTTCGAACTCAGTTCAGTTAGAAATCAGCTTTTAGAATTCAGTTAGTAGAGATTGCAGCTCTTTCCCCTCCTAACTCAGCTTGTTTAGTCTTCATTCGAGGATGAATAATCCCAAGGGGGGATATTGTAAGACCCTAGAAAATTGTAAGCCTAAAAACAGACCAGAAATTCTAAGTGTGAACTATCAAGGTAATAGAATAGGAACCACAGTTGGTTTTTAAGGAACGTGGATTAGTCCATGAGCTGTGGATAGTGTTCGTGGAAAGAGAAGTGGAGAATAGACCCCAGGGCCCTAATCCATGAGTGGGATCGATATACCATAGATCAAACCATAGGTCGTGGTTGCCCTTCATGGAATCAGACCTGCAAGGTTCCCTTATTGTCCAGAACCACGATCAGCATCCACAGACCGTGGAATAGTCTACAGGACATAGATGATGGTCCTGGAATGAAACCATCAGCCTAAAAAAAGACTAGGAGCCACAGTAGGGTTCCACAGCTTGTGGAACCATCCATGGACCGTGGTTCATATCCGTGGAACCCAGTTCGCAAATTTTTCATCAGTTTTTATTTAAGTTTTCAGGGGTATTCCAGACCTTTTCCACTCTTTTAAAAACTAAAACCATGTCATTTTAACTAGCCTAAGCCTAAACTACACTAAATCCCTCATTCCCTTAGGATTTGATTGAAACTTAAAAGAACAGAGCAAAAAGGGATCCCTTTCTTCTCTAAAGCAAGCAGTAGGTCGTCAACTTCAGGCTCCAAACCCAAACGCTTCACTAATGGTTTTACTTTTAGGTATGTGGAATTTCATCAATGAGTCCCCTTTCACCCATTGAGTCCCGAAGTTAGCTCAATTCTTCAGTTCAGTTTAGTCTTCAAAGCCTAGTGTTTATGAATATTGTGAATTTCTTTGTATTTCAGCTTTCTTATTGTAAATGAATCTTGAATACATGTTTTCTTTAAGTCTAGCATCCTTGCGTACTCATAATTCTCAAACCCTTAGTATATTGGACAATTAATGATTTTGAACTGTGTTATAGATTGCATATTTTATTTAGATTATGGTTATTAGTAGTTGCATTGCTCAGAGATGGTGGATTATGAAAACTCGATAACTTAGGATTTCATGGATTAGCAGTTGAATACATAGTCCTTTGGGATTACATGATTTAGAGTGCTTTCAGATTTAGCACTTATATTTCAGTCTCAAAACATCAGTATAATTCAGCTTTTTAGTATATATTAGCTTGTGTTCAGTTGGGAGTAGTACATAGGACTGAGCAGATGTAGGGATGAAGGTTCATCCATCAGTTAGGTTAGGATCTTTAGTAAAAGTCCCTAATTCCCAAAACTATGGAGCCACCGTAGGTTCTAAAGGGTCATGCGTCAGATCAGTCTTGACACCTTACTCTTTTTGGATGCCAGTTTAGTGGATGCCAGTTTAGTGGATCCACGTCAGTTATTCTTCGTATCCTTGGAAGGTATAGAACACCCTTCCAGCCAGGGTTACATATTTTCCCCCTAGTTAGCTCTGTTTGGGGTATGTCAATTAACAGTAGCTCCTACAGTTTAGATTTAGTTGTTGCATGACCATGTAATCAGTTATTTCAACATAATTTTGTTCAGTTACATGTTTACTTACTTGGTCATTACATTAATTTAATTAGTTAGTTTATTAACAAAGTACTGACCGCATACATTTTTTGCGCTATATTGTTGGATGCTATATGTTCAGGAACTCCGCATCCAGATCGCGGTTAGTACGATTCACCTATTATCTCAGCAGCAGAGTTGGTGAGTCCTCATACTTTGAGGACAAGATTTATGTTTTCTTTACCTATTAAGTCATTCAATTTTTATACAATTAGAGTTAGAAGGGGTAAGGCTAGCAGTTGAATCGGGAGGCACCGGTATCGGTATAGGTTCGTACCAATCTGTTACCAATTGTAACCCAATTCGGTTGCCTCTCATTGGGGAAGGGGAAGGAGGGGTACCAGGAAGGGGTAATGGGATGAGTAGGGGGTTTTCTACCGGATCATGCTGATCATGTTTGTACCGGTACTGGTCCGGTCCGATCTAGTTCAGTGGGCGGGAAACTTTTTAACTTCTTTTTTAATGGTTTAGTCATTGGGCTAGACATTACTATGGCTAGTGGGCCCACCCAATGGCCATTTCACCCCCAACCCCCTTCCAAAACACCCCCCACCCACCAAATATTTTTTAATACCCCAAAGTTTTTAAATTTACATTTTGGTCCTATTTTTAAACTATAAATACCCCCATCGCTTATTTATTTACTTACACAAATTCAATTGCAAATATTCTTCTTCTTCTACTCTCTCAAGTCTCAAGTCTCATCTATAATTCTTTACTACAATCTTTATTAAATTGTTAGTTTTATTAGATTGAAAGTTTTGTTGATTTATTTTGGAGCAATCTTCCAGTTTCTAGTTTCATCTATCAACTTTTCGCTTTTGGTTATACACGTCTGCTTTTATGCAGACGTTTGGTATATTCGTTCCATCTATTTACTTATTTATTTTTTTCCATTTAATTTTCGTATTATATTTAATTTGCTTACTTTTAATAATTTCATAAGAATTTCGGTAATAAAAATGTTGGTAAAACTAAAAAATCACCTTTTGGTAGGGTCACTTACGCAATAACCAGAAAAATAAAGTAGGTAGTTCTTCTAAATCTAAAACTTGGGAAGTGGCTCATGTAAGAATTAACATGGATAATTTTACGCATGTCAATGAAACTGCTTTTAATATTGATAGTAATATTGAATTAGATCATGAATCTTTACAAAGAAGGTTTGTTAATTTTGATGAAAAAATAGATGAAGAAGTAAAATATGATAATGATAATGATGATTATGATGATGATGAAACAGAGACACCTACTAGTCCCGCTACTGAACTCTCCATCTGCCGCTTCCGCTCCCTCTCCCCCTGTACATCCTACTAGGGCTAAGTCCAAGGCTGAACATCCTAAAAAATTTAGTGTGTGCCAATTTATGACTCAAAGTGATGATAAAACTCTAGCTATTTATAATAAATGTAAACGTGTTTTGAATCTTAAAACTTTGGGAAAGGGGGGTGGGACAGGATATTTAAGTAGTTATTTAATGAGTTGTTATAAACATGAATTTTTTTCAAGCTAAGGCTATAGACGAAGCTAGAAAAATGGTACTCCTTTTCCTGATACATCTGTAGGACTAGGGAATTCTAACATGGTTCAAACACAGTTAAACGCTTTTAATGTTTCTGGCCCTAGTACACATCGCGCATAGAGTAGAGAAAGAGATCTTGAAGAATTAGCTAAAATGATTATTGTTAGTAGCTTGCCTTTTAATTTTACTGAAAATCTCAGTTTTATTCATTATATTCAAATAGTGTATAACTCATATTTTAAAGGTTTTTCAGGAAACACAACTAAAAAATGATTTTTGATTATCAATATTTTCATTATCTTCGTTATTTATTTTACTATAATACTTGTAAAATAACTATCACTTCTGATATAGATCGTAGTGTTAATGGTAATGATTAGTTCACTATTACTGGCCATTGGATTGAGAAAAATTAGAACATGCAAAAAAAAGAATTTTAAGTTATAAAGTTTGTGAAATGAATAAAACTGGTAGTTACATAGCTCAAACTATTGTACAAATTTTAGACTTTTATGAAATCCGTAATAAAGCAATTAGTGTCACCCTAGATAATGCTTCTAATAATACAAATATTCTTGATAGACTAAAACCGGTATTTTGCCCTATTTATGATGATGGTTTTCATATTTGGTATGCTCCACACATATATAATTTGATTGTAAAAGATGGTATAGAAATGTATGATAAAGGTTGTATGAAATGTGAAGTTTCTTGTCATTTTATTTTTAAATATCAAAAAAAGAGTAGAAGTAAAGATTTTGAAAACCGTTGTACAGAATTTAATCTTACGATTAGAAAAATTTCAAAATCAGTGTCTACTAGATGAAATTCTTTATATGAAATGCTTAAAGTTGCTTATTAATATAGAAAGCCTGTACAAATGGTTTGGAATGCTCATAATGCTAATATGGATTATAGAATTACTAAAAGTTATTGGGATGACGTAAATGACCTTATAGAGTTTTTAAAAGTTTTTTATTTAGCTATAAAATAAATATCTGGACTTTATTATCCAACTATTTTTTCAGTTCTACCAATTATTTGTGCTATTTCTGATAAATTTTCTAAATTTAAAAATATTGAAAGATTTAAAGACTCTGTTAAGGCAATGATTCATAATTTTGTTTTAAAAATAATCCTATTCTTCAAATTTATTTAACTGCTTGTTTATTAAACCCAAATTATAAAAAAATAGGTGCATCATGAATAGTTGAAAAAATATATTCAAATTTAGATATTGAAGATGACGAAGTCCTAGTTTTACAACAGTTAAAGAATTGTATGACTTGTATAATTCTGGTAGAATAAAGGAAGTAGTATGTATTGATGAACCTGAAACTTCTAGGAGTAGATTTGAAGATAATATTAATGATATGCTAGAAAATTATCTTTGTCTTACTTCTAATGAAAAGAATGATTTTGATGAATATCTTAATCAGGAAACAAAAAGTATTAGGGATGCACAAGGCCATCACCAACTTTTAGAATAGTGGAGGACTCGCGGCAAGAAATTTTCAAAACTTCAATTAGTGGACCTTTGGTTTGGGTTTCGAGGCTTCTAGACTCATTTTTGGGTGTTGAGTTCTGTTTTGGATTAAGGTTGGTTTTTGGGCATTGGGCCCAGTTTTTGCTAAATAAAACTCAGGCATTATTCACGATCACAAGGTCCCTCTTCGCGACCACGATGAAGGTTCTGTGGACCTGGTACCTTTATTCATCATGATTGTGAGGCCCCTCTTCGTGACCGTGATGCTACCCATACTTTCTTGCTCTACGCAATCATGACATTCCTTGTCACGACCGCGATGAGGCCCCTTCCTTTTTGTTCTTTGAGGCCACATGGCTAGTCATCATGACTGCAATGGTCTAGCCATCATGGTTATCGGGACCGCATGGGATCTATTCACGATCGCAAAAAAGGATCCTTGGGTAGTATATAAACTCCCACTTCATCTTCTTCACTTCAAATCCAATATCCTTCATAAATATTAGCTCCAAACTCCCCAATTCTCTACATTACTCTAATTCTTGGTGCTGGGGTGTGAATTCCTTGCCTGTGATCATTTGTCCATCACAATTATAAGTTTTATCCACTTAATTCTCCTAAATTTGCATCTTTGATTCCTCTTATGTTCTTGTAGTCCGCTGGCTATTTTGAGCCATTTTCCTTGGTCAATTTCCTTTAATACTCTGAGAATGCACTTAAGGGAGTGTGGTGATCATTGTGCGTTCTTTTGTTTTTGGCTTCGAGTTGCAGGGCCTATGGGCCTGCCAGTGACCCGGACTTTGACCCAGCCATTATTATAGCAATATAAGTATCATTAGTCTCATTTTAACCTGTAGTTTATGTTTATGATATCTTGACTTCATTTTGGAGCTTCTCAGAGCGGTTCAAGCTTGGACATCGTTGTTTCAGCAACTTGTCATTGGACGACAGGTAGGTTACAATTTAACTCTTTTACTAATTAGCATCCTTGGGTTGGGTTTATTAGCTTGGTACCCCAGACTTTGCCTGTTCTTTCATGTCTTTATTATTTCACTCATTTGGTTGTAGAATTCATTGTATTTGCTTATATCCCCCTTATAGTCCTGTGCACCCTTGTATTTGACTCTGGACCATAGATGGTGGGTTATTTGGGATTTTCTGTGAGTCTCAGACATTGATATTGTGATCTTATGTCTATTATATGTGTTGTAGAGTACTTGGGGCCTGTGCAGTGCTGATAGGTTGCTTTTCAGCCATTGGACTACTGTTTGTGAATGATCATGCCATTATCTTGCATATAAAAAGGGTTTTCACATGTTTTACTTTGGTTTTGGGTTTGGGTCTAGTATTCACGATTTTGTAAACCTTGCATGGCCCAAGGGCCTGTATTTGGCAAAAATGGTTGTAAAATTGTTTGGCACTGATTTTTATGGATCTTCTTAGGGTATGAAAGTTAATTGGTTGATTTTATCACTATTTTTAGACTCCTACTAGACTCTGTGAGGTCGGAGTGCTAGACACACCTTACTGTTGATCGGAGATGATACTAGATTCGGTTAGGCTGAGCATCAGACTAGTTTTACTACTGTTTTAGACTCGGTTACGTTCAAGCACCCCTATAGGGGCTTTTGTGGTTAGATTCACTTATTTAGACCTGGATAGGACCCTAGGCGTGCATTTTTGAGGTCTAGTGACTTATTTAGATCTGGATTCATTCTGTACTATTTTTTTTGAGGTTTTGAGAGTTGGTATGTGGTCGAGGACCTCTATCGACCTTGCCAACCCAGGCCTGGGGCTACGTGTTGAGTGATTTAAAGGAGTGGTATATGGTGTAGTTAGGGTATATGGGATATGTACTTCCATTGATCATACGTACTAGGCCCATAGGCACCGAATGAGGTACATACAGGGTTACTGGTTCACCTGGTTTTTAGCTATTGCATCATATCATACATGTGTGTCAGATTCCACCCTTGTTTGCTGTTTGTTGAATGTACGCACTGGTAGTATGGTATGCCATATGGTTTTTCTTCACTTGTATGCGTTCCTCAGGTGTATGGGCACCCGTTAGGACTGTAGGTAGACTCATTGTTATTTTAATGCATTATGGATCTTTAGTATGGTTGTATGTTGGTGATTGGTAATTGAAGATTGTATTACTAGCATGACTTGATTCTTGGTGTTGTTTTTAAGCATAGGTACTATTATTCCTTTTCCTCCTTCCATTCTTACTTGAGGTTATTGGTATACCCGTCTTCTTCTTAAACTCCCTTTATATATTATTATGGCATGGATCCCAGGTGCATTATCTCTTTCTTTCACCTGTGTCTGTGAGATATATATTTCTAGTAGCTAGCCAAGTGTAATGTTTTCTTCTTATATTCTTCTGTGCTAGCTTCCGTGTACCTATTCGTTATTTCTGTGACTACTTGCTTCTTTTCTGCGATATTACTGCTCTTATATCTTATAAGTGCCCAGTCATCCTATGATACCTACTGGGTACCCGTTGCTTAGCAATTGGTTCTCATACTACACTTTCATCTTCTTGGTACAGATCCTAGTGTAGGCCATCAGTGTTGATCCATTGGAGACTCGTACATCTCATCTTTTGGACTATCTAAGGTTGAGGGTGAGATCTTGACGGTAGGGCTTAGCTTTTAGCTCATTCTTTACATTTTGTACTCTTTTTGTTATTGACAGACCTATATGTATATATTATTTTTGATCTTTTTGTACTATGTTGATGTAGTTCCAGCTCTTATACTATGGTACCAGGTTTTGGGATAGTCTTAGCTCCTATATATATATTCATGTTGCCCCTTTTCTTTATCTTATATCTCTTGCTTCTGCTTATATTATGTTTTCTTCTGCTTGCTTATTAGATAGTAGCCCATTACTAAGTGTTCCAGGCTACAGCGATTGGTTCGCCTACTAGGGGGATTTTAGGTTCCATCATGACCAAGAAATCGAGTCATGATAGCTTGGTATTAGAGCTTAGGTTCACCAGTGTCATTAGAATAGGAGCTAATGTCTAGTAGAGTCCTGCTAATTGGGGCAGAGACGTTTGTAAATCTTTGGGAGTCTAAAGTGGCATCTTACGAATTATAGACCTCTTCTTGATTCTATCTCATGCGTAGTATACTTGAAAGTTTCTTGAATCTTACTTTTTCTAGTTCACTCTTCCGCAGATGGTTCAACGAGATCGTTAGAATCAGTCAGAGGAGAGCCTTTGACCCCTGTACCTTAGGCACTAGCTAGGGGTCGGGGAGGTTGCAGAGGTAGAGCTAGAGGATGTGCCCAAGCAGAAGCACCAGTTATAGCTCATATGATCGAGGTTGATCCCAAGTATGAGCCCGAGTTTGTTCCCGAGTAGCAGCATATGGACCAAGGGACAGTCCAGGTACCACCAGCTTCTGTGCCGGCATCATCCCCAGCTTAGTCTTCAGGTATTCGGGGTTTACTTCTACAATTATTGGGTATGATCCAGGATTATCCTACTGAGGTAGGACATACATCTGCTCAGAGGGCAGCCCTGGGTGCACAGGGTTAAGGAGTGCAGCCTACTACTACGGCTCCCTGTGCTGAGGTTCTTCCAGTTCCATTTGTTGCACAACCTCTTGCTCATCGCCCAGCTATGACAGAGATGGAGAAGAAGGCATTGGATAAGTTTCTGAGATTGGCACCTCCGAGGTTTGCTGGTACTTCTGCTCAAGACCCATATGATTTCGTTACTACTTATGAGGAGATGCTACACAATTTGGGTTTATTGGGGATTCACAGAGTTGGGTATACTATTTATTAGCTGGAGAGCCCAGCTATGTTATGGTGGAGGGACCAGATTGCTTGTAGACCATCTTCGTCACCTCTGTTATATTGTTTAGAGTTTTATGAGACCTTCATGACCAAGTTCTTACCATAGAGCGACATAGAGCATCATAGGGAGCAGTTCACCAGACTTATGCAGGGTTTTCTGACCGTATACTCAGACTCGCTTCCACCAGCTTGCTCTACTTGGGGCTATGATCATGCCTACCGAGCCCAAAAAAGTTCATAGGTTTGGTTAGGGAGTGCGGACAGAGTTTAGAGAGCCAACTGAGATATTAGTTGAAGTGGTTGATCATTCCAGGCTATTGCAGACTATGCCCGTACAGTAGAGGATTTGCATCAGCATGATTTGGGGGACAGAGATAAGAGGCCTCGACATCAGGGTAGGTACAGTGGTCCTATCACAATGGTAGAGGTTCAGTCTAGTGAGGCCTAGGTTATCAGCCATAGCAGCACTAGGGTCAGTCTAGTTGACCGATTCAGGCTTCAATTCAGTCTTCTGGTTGCCCTCCATTTGAGCAAGGTCACCGTGGTCAGTCTTCGAGGGGTACACTTCTGGGTCATCAAGCCGTAGTGGCCATACGAGTGCAGTGGATTTGTCTCGATAGGGTGGTCCATCAAGGCCTTGCTATGAGTGCGGTATTAGCGATCATTATACCAGAGGTTTCCCCCAGCAGGGTACAACTTTTTATGATTATTGTATTGTCAGTCATTATGCTTGAGATTTCCCCAGCGTGGTACAGTTCAGCCAGCTCAGCCTATTCGTGCAGTTTAGCCACCGGCTAGAGGGGGTGGTGGCCAAACTAGAGGTGGTGGCCAGCATGGCAGGACAGGTGGTAGGGATGGCGGTCGGTCAGCTGGTAGTCGTTGTCAGTTTTATGCGGTCCCTGAGAGGCCAGAGGTAGAGGCCTCGAATGCTGTGATCACAAGTACAATTTATGTATGCCGACAACTAGCTTTTTCTTTATTTCAAGGATCAGAACTATAGGTGGAACATACCCTTAAAATGGTATGTTCTTATATCTCTGAAAGTTCTTAAGTTTAAAATACTCCTCGAGTAACCATTCTGGATTAATCACGATCTATTAGAATGGAAAATTTAAGGATGAAAACGTGATTACTTTTGGTCTATTTCTTCATGCTTAAGGACTTTTTGGATACCTATGTTCAATATGGGTCTTTTCCTCATCTTCCACTTCAGTTTTAAAAGGTGTTTGAACTGATTTTCTCCATCGCTTTGTTTTGTTTGAAGACTGTCCAAAGTAATCATGCTAGTGTCTCATTTACTTTATTTAGTCTGCCTCAATATTTCTTAAAGATAGGACATGAAACTATTTTTCTTGGAATTCGGTGTTTATGGTTCTTCATCCTGTATTGTCAACTTACAGTTCTTTTGACATAAAACAATATTTAGTAAAGGCAATTTTCAATTGTAAGAAGGTTTATTTTGGTTGTCAATGTCTTCCTAATACTTGCTCTATGTGTTTCCCCTGTTAAAACAACATGAGGCTCCGAATGATCAATTAAGGGGTTGTTCAGGGTCAGTGGGTCGTTACCTTTGTATTATTTCTTGTGTTACATCATATTACAATTCCCCCCTCCCTCTTAGGAAAAGATTTTGGGAGTCATATGTTTGTTTGAAATTATATGAACATGCGTTCAAGTCACAAATTAGCAACTATGTCTTTTATAATGAAGTATGCCTTCAGAACTTAAGATATTACTCAACTAAGGACGATTTTCCTTTCTCTTGCTAATCATTTTCTTCTCTTTTCTTTCGCATGAAATATTCTGACTCCATTCGTGAACTCTCCAGCCGCCCTTCTTGCATTCTTGATGGGTTAAAACCCAACAACCCTCTTCAAGTCGATCTTTGTTCCGGACCAGGGAGCTAGTATACAGGTTGAAGCAAGCAAGCAATGGGTCTAAAATCCACAACTTAATGCAGTAGCAGCATGTCCAAACAGACTGAATTCAAAGGATGTTGGACCAAAGTCCAAAGCTAGCAGCAAGTAGGCCTCAAAGCCCAATTTAGATTTAGGACAGGTTTATTTTGGGACCAAAGGTCCAAATTGATTAGACCAAGGGGCTTAATTAATCCTTCTTACTCTTTAAACTCTTTATATTTTACAGCTTAGCATTATATTCTATTAATTTGGACTGACATTAACTTAGTTGAATTTCCCTAAAAGAGTATCTTTTTTATTTATTTTCAATTCTCCTTTCGAAAAATCTTTTCCACATAAATAAAACTCTTTCCATCGCTAGTACAAATTTGTTCTCTTTAAATTTATTAAGCATGCTTTCCCCTTGAGAATTCACTACTCTTTCAAAAATTGTTCAAACTTTACTTGCCTTTAGTTAAAATACTTTATTTAAGATTTTCACGTTTTCAAAATAAATCAATTTTCTTAGTAGAAATAAGTTAGTTTTAACATGTCCAGATAACCACAAGTTGGTTGATATCCCGAGTGCCTTTAAAACCTTTTCAGGATATTAATAGGAACCTCTTACCCTGAATCTTTTAATCTTTGAAATCTTTTATCTGTTTGAAGACTTTAAACATCCTTTCAAGTTTTTCTTGGTTTTTCTTTAATTAAACTAAGTGGCCACTCTTCCTCTTTTCTAAAAAATTGTTTTGAAATTTAACTTAGTTTTTAAATGATTTTAAAATTTGAAACAAACCATTTTTCCTGAAAACACCTACTATTCATGGATTTCTAAACCTTGCATGGACCAAGGCCCCATTTTGAGTAAAATGGTTGTAAAATGTTTGGCACTGATTTTTATGGATCTTCTTAGGGTAAGAAAGTTAATAGGTTGATTTTATTACTAATTTGAGACTTCTACTAGACTCGGCGAGGCTGGAGTGCTAGACACGTCTTACTATTGATCTGAGATGATACTAGACTCGGTTAGGCCAAGCATCAGACTAGGTTTACTATTGTTTTAGACCCAATTATGTTCGGGCACCCCTGTAGGGGATTTTAAGGTTTGATTCACTGATTTAGACTCGGGTAGAACCTCGGCCGTGCATTTTTTAGGTCTGGGTGACTTATTTGGATCCGGATTCATTCTGGACTATTTTTTTGAGGTTTTGAGAGTTAGTATATGGTCTAGGACCTCTATAGACCTTGTTGACCCGGACTAGGGGCTACGTGCTTGTAATGACCCTTCCGGTTATTCTCGTGTTCTCGCCTTTCTTGTACTGTTAAAGCTTCTATGTAGTGTTTTTAAGTCATTTATGGCTTGCTGGGACTGATAGTTTGGTGTCAGGGCCATCTGTTTGGCCTTTTTGGTTGTTCCTTGTTTTAGTGCTTTAGGCTTCTGAAATCATTGACTTCAGTTAACATTCTTGGTGAACGTGCTTAGAATCAAATTCAGATAGTTTTATTAGCTCCATAGCATGGACTTTGGTCTAGTTGGACCATTGGTCGGGATTCGGGAGCTATTCAATGTGAAAATATCTCTTGTTCTATGTTTTCAGGCCAGTTGGGCTTGTTTGGTTGACTTTGGTCAACACTTGGAGAAGACGAACTCAGATGGAAATTATGCCAGCGCTGTTATCTTTGAAAGGTCAATTTTAGGTTAGAGGGACCATTGGTTTGGGTCCCGAGGCTTCCGGACTTATTTTTGGCTACATGGTTCCGTTTTGGAAATAGTTGGCCTTAGGTTAATATTTGGGCATGGGGACTACTTTTCATTAAATCAACCTCCAATGGGATTTTTGTCGATTCTGTTGGATCCAGAATGCTATTTTAGTCGAGTAGTATAGTTTATTTTTGTGTGTGGTGTCCCAGATTAGTCTTGTGGGCACATCCGGAGACTTTTTCCCTCTAAGTTTTCTACTGGTAGTTGTTGCAGGTACAGGCCTCAGGCCTTAATCATGACTGTGAGGCCCTTCACATGATCGCGATGAAGGTCCTGTTGACCTAGTACCTTTGCTCTTTGCGATCGCGATATCCCTCATCGTGAACATGATATTATCCCTTTAACCTTGCTCTACATGATTGCAAAGTCCCTCGTCGCGATCGTGATGTAGTCCCTCCCTCTGTGCTCTTCGCAACCGCATGTCTAGTCTTTGTGATCGCGATGGTCTAGCCAACATGGTCATCGCGACCGCGAGGGGTCTTTTCGCGATCGCGATGAAGCACCCCTAGGCAGTATATAAGCCTCCCCTTTGTTTCCAACACTTCAAAACCAACTTCCACCATTGTTATTAGCTCCCAACTTACCTAAGCTCATTGTTGCTTCAATTCTCAGTTTAAGTTTTATCCGCTCTATTATTTAGTAGGATATTTTGGACCTTACTCTTGGTCTCATACCTTCAAATTATGAGCATGCACTCATGAGAGTGTGGTGATCATCTTGTACTCCTTCATTTACTGTTTCGGGTTATAGGGCCTACAAGCCCGTCAGTGGCTTGAATTTTGACCCAACTATTATTATAGCAATATGGATATCATTGGTCTTCTTTTGATATCTAGACTATTGTGTTGATTGTACTTGCATGATTTGGAGCTTCTCAGAGCAGTTCGAGCCTAGACAAAGTCATTCCCGCAACTCGTCATCAAACGATAGGTAGGTTATGGTTTCCCCTATCTAGACTCTGTCTATATAGACTATAACTGCACTAATTAGTATCCTTGGGTGGGTTGTGATAGGTTGGTACCCCAGTCCTTGTCTGAATTTCTGTCAGTTTATTTCATACGTTGTTTGTAGTATTCGTGTAGCCTTGAGATTTCACCCTTGTGGCCTTGTGTGGCCTTTGTTAATGACTCTGGATCATAGACTATGGGATAATTGGGAATGTCCATGAGTCCAGGACATCGTGACCTTCTAGGCTGGTTATCTGTGGTGTAGAACCGATTGAGCCTGTGAAGGGATGATAGGAATATTTGTGAGCCACTTTGGGCTAAACTTATTGTCTGCGAGCATATTCATTCATGAAGAAGGATTTTTTGCTTGTTTTACTACTATTTTTGGCTTCGGGCCGACTATCACCGCTTTTTCTAAACTTGTATACCCTTGGGGTCCGTTTTTAGTATAAATGATGATAAAATGAGATTTGGATGATTTCACACTGGTGTTTCTACTGATACTAGGCTCAGCAGGGTCGTAGCACTAGACATGATTTTCTACAGATTTAGACCTAGCCACACGCCAGGCACTTTGTTTAGGGATTTGAGACTTCATTCAGATTTAGACCCGGCTATGCTCCAGACACCCCTTTGATAGGGTTATTGAGGCTTATTACTAATTTTAGACCCGGATGTACTTTGGGCACCCTTGAGGAGGGTCTTTTTATATTACTACTACTATCTTAGACCCATTTCGATTACTTGCAGGTATCATGAGGTTCCAAGTTTTGAGCTACTATTTCAGATTGGCACGATTTGTATATGGTCGAGGAGTAAAGCTCCATAGACCCTGCCATTCCTGGGAAACTAGCTATGATTCAATGTGCGTGCTAGGAGGAGGGGTGTATGACGGAGTAGAGGTACACGGGTATAGTCCTTCCATAGGTCCCGCCTCTACATGGTCCTTTGGGGTACCTGAGGGGGAACATACGAGTTACTTTCACATCATATCATCATCATGCATTTGGTACTCTGATTCCAGCCTTGTTTGCTATGTGTTCAGTGTATGCTCCGGTTGTATGGGCGGCCGGAGGGTTTGTTTTCACTTCATTGTGTTCCTCGATTGTATGGACGGTCGTTAGGACTGTAGGTAGATTAGATTACTTATTTCATTTCATAGAGCTAGCATTTACCTTGGTACCAATTGGATGAGTGGTTTTAGCCTGTTGAGGCACCTGCTTTGGGACTATAAGTTTTAAGAGGCCAGTGGGTCCCGTGTTTTTGAGATCCTGATTGTGTAGCTTTCTGAGCAGCTGTGGGGTATTGGTTCCTATTTTATCCTGGCTTGATTGGCAGATTTAGATACTTTTGGTTAGTTATTCCATCTTAGGCTTGACTTGTGAGTTGTTTTCGTCTATTTTTATCTTGGTATTTGATGTCTTAGGCATGTTTCTGTTAGTATGTGATTTCTTCTTTGATTGATTGGTTTGCTTTCCTTCTTTCCTGTTATTTTGAGGTTACTGTTATACCACCCATCTCTTTATATTTTCTTTATAAATACTTTTATTACAAGGATCCCAGGTGCGTCCTTCTTCCTTCTTTCACCCGTGCTTCTGTGTATGTATACCTTTTCTGCTAGAATATTATTCTTGTAACTAATGGTTGATTACTCTTGTGCTAGTTTCTTATGTTTCCTCCTTGTTTCTGTGACTATTTCCTTATTTTCTGCTTATTATTGCTTTGATATTTTATATGCCCTCAGACGATCGATGATGCCTACTAGGTACCCGTTGCTTAGCAGTTGGTACTCATACTACACTTCTGTACTTTTTGGTGCATATATTAGTGTGAGCTTTTACCGTGATCGTATTGGAGACTCGTAAAGCTTTTGGGATCTTTGAGACAAGGGTGAGTGCTTCACGGTCGGGGCTTGGCCATATATCATCTTTTGTAATGTTGCTCTTTGTCTATTCAAAGATAGTTGTATTTATCTTTTGTTACTTTTAGCACTTGTATTCTATTATAAGCTTCTGTACTGTTGATTTCAAGTCCTGGGGTTGGTGTAGTTTTCTTATGTATATTCGGGTTTTTTCTTTCGCTTGTCTTTATCTTATTCTGCTTTCATTTATTTCTGCTTATTATGCGTATTGGTTAGGTAGTAGCCCATTACTAACTATTCTGGGTAATGGGAATTGGTTTGCCTACTGGGGGAGGGGTTGTAGGTGCCATCATGACCTGAGAAATTGGGTCGTGATAGGTTGGTATTAGAGCCTACGTTTACCGGTTTCATCGTACAGAAGCAAGTGTCTATGAAGAGTCTTTCAAATTGGTAAGATGACGTACATATCCTATCTGTGGGAGGATACAGGGCATTGTTAGAAAAAGTTCTATCTTTTTGTCTCCTTATCGTGCGTTCTTGGCTCTATTAATTTCTAAACTTCAATTGTTTCATTCCTTCTAGGATGCCTAAGATGAGTTCGACAACGGGTGATGTC
Organism: Jaltomata sinuosa; assembly: GCA_003996215.1. Taxonomy (NCBI): domain Eukaryota; kingdom Viridiplantae; phylum Streptophyta; class Magnoliopsida; order Solanales; family Solanaceae; genus Jaltomata; species Jaltomata sinuosa. The sequence goes on from QJPP01004135.1 coordinate 108,707, forward strand.
AAGGCTTCTTTTCATGTTGGTTCAGTACCTCCATCAATGCCAGGATTATAGGGTGAGAGTTTGCTACATCAGATAGGGGGTGTGGGGTCAGCCTAGCCTCTAGTAGGGTTTTAGGATACCCATGTTCTTCAAGACACTGTGGGTAGGACTCTGAGTCCTTCGGTGGGTGTTTCAGTACCTGGTTCTTCGAGCAGTGCGTCAGTTAGAGTTGGGCTTCCAGTTCTTCAGCAGGGTAGTATGTCGATGTTGGACTATATGGCGAGATTTCACGAGACGGTTAGACATACTATCAGGTCTGTGCCTACAGAGTTTGAGAGGGTTTGGAGTTTTATGGGAGGTTTGACTTCGCTGCTCTATTTGGTGACCGAGCACCTGGTTAAAGTTAGGATAACTTTCCTTTAGGTAGTTGATTATGCTTGGGTTGTTGAGGGTTTATGTGATGAGTCATCTTGAGGCAGTAGTAAGAAGCATCATTGTCAGGGCAGTTTTTGAGGTTCTCAAACTCGAGGTAGGGGATTATTTGCTAGGGATCAGTTCTGTTGCTTCTTACCTAGAAGACCAGTTTTAGTTGCTCCACAGGTTCCAGAGAGTGGTTGTGTAGGGAATGTTGAGCAGAGTAGACAGGGTATGTATCATATTCTTCGAGGTTCGCATTCAGAGTTTGTAGGCTGTGGTAGCTGGTCATATTCAGTGAGATCTTCCCATCGGACTTCATCTAGTTCAGGTTGTTTTTGATGTGGTGAGCATAGGCTCTTTGCTAAGACTTTCCCCATGATTATGTATCCTAGCAAGCCTAGTTGTTATGATTGTGGGGAGGTTAGTCACCATTATAGAGCTTGTCCTCGGCGTGGGATGGTTGAGAAACCAGAGTTAGACACCGTTAGTTTGATACCCCTCTTGGTGGGCCAGAGATGGAGGTTTCTTATGATGTCGCTCTAGGTAAAACTCTGTTTACCTTTGATTGGTTATAGCCTTGCTTGCATCGCGATTCTCCCTTTTTCATGTATTTTCTTATGTGCTTTCCTATTTTACTTTTTTAGTTTATTTACTATTTGAATTTTTAGTTCTATTCGCGTGTTTTTTAGTAGTTCATCTTTTTTTAGTAGTGGGTGGGTGAGTTATCCTTGAGAGGTATTTTCCCGAGGTGGTAGCTCATGGGTAGATTTAGTTAAGCTCTCTTTCTATTCATTGTGGTCCTAGCCTTGCTTTGGGTCTTTCTTTCTAGCGGTCCTAAATGGTTGTTGCCTAGGTCATTGTCTAGCATGGCTAGAGATCCTTGTGGTGGTTTGGTGTGATCCTGGTGGTAGTGCCAGAGTTTGAGCTCCTATATGAGCTCATTCTAATCCTATATGAGCTTCTTTCTGCCTTCCCTAGTTTCAGTTGATAGAATTGAGTATGATTGTGGCATTGTAATCGAATGTTTGGCTATAATAGTTCTAGTTAAGTGTTGATTGTAGCGTCGTGGTTGAGGTTGATGGTTGAATTGTGTCTTTGCAGTTGGATTTTTGATTATAGCCTTTTTGGTTGAGTTAGACATTCAGCCTACCCTCATTCCGCCGTATCAATTATTGCCGATAGGAGTTGTGGGAGCTAAGGGAATAGCTTTAGATTGCATTTGAGAGAGAGCTTGTTAGGATTCAGTATTTCCTAGGAAAGGGTTTTGTTGGTTTTGCGAAGGAGGGTGTTGACTCCTTGCTCGTGCTTTGTGGTTTAGTAAGTTGGTTGAGGTGACGGTCAAGAGTTTGATCTGTCTTGGGTATTGGTGATTTACTTCGACCAAATTTTGATTTGCAGTGGCTTTTCCCTTTTGTTGGTTTGAGGTTTCAGTAGTAGTTATGGTTTGGGAAAATGGCATGTTCAGAGCCTAGCTGACTCTAGTTCTTATGTGTTCATCGACAGTGTATAGGTCTACGAAGGGGTTCGACAGAGGTATTGGTTGCTAACTAGTATTGGATTTCAGAATCATGGGCTAGCAAACTACTCCGGATGGTTTGTGGTTGGTTCTTTTCAGTTGCATCTTCTTTAGTTGGAAGGCAAAGAGTTCAAAGAACTTAGCTCCCCTAATTTAGTTATAGAGTGACAGTTCGCCTTGGACACCTAGTCCTTGTCTAACCTTTGAGCTAGGCTGGACATTCCAAATTTCGATGGTGTTTTAGATAGTACGAGGTTCCTTCTACTATGGTTTGTCAGACTTAGTGGCAAAAGTTTGAGATTCAATGGTAGTGTATTATGTATGATCATATTGTGCGGGTCGAGACTAGCGAGTCTATTATGGGATCTAATGATACTTTGATATCGGTGGTCGCCTTTGCATTCCAAGGGTTTGAAAGCTTGATTAGTTGGTTCTTCGTGGGTTGTTTGTTATGTGTGGTTTCAGTGTTGGTTAGACTCGGCCAGTATGGACTAGCAGTTCAATATGTTGCATGCTTCAGAGTTGGTGGTGTGGTGTGGTGATGCAGTAGAACGGTTGATTTGAGCCAAAGAGTTGAATTGATAAGTTATGCAAATATCTATATCTAGATGGCAGTCTTGGACTTCAGGCACCCTTTCCTTTCCTATGGGGTGTTCTGACTTAATATTTGTAGCGTGGTTGACTTCTTTCTGAGTTGAGACTAGTAAGGTGATTTTAGAATTCATGTAGTGTTTGAGTGTTTGGAGCTTAATGGGTGGTTACAGACCTCGTGGTAGGTCCTGGTTTTGGTTTGGGTTATTTAGGCAGGTTGCCCTAGTTCATTTTGTTTCCGTTATTTCAGACTTGGCGTGGTTCAGCGAGGTTGGGTTCATTCTATAGTCAGAAGGTTCTCCATTAGTATAGGGTGTTCATACATGCCTTTTGCAGCCCTGGTTTGCAAGCTTCAGTCGAGTTCAGATGGTTAGTTCAGTCGGTTGGTCTAGATGGGTTCAGGTGACGAGGCTGGTGTTAGAAAAAGTGGTCATCCTCTGGTTGGTGGTTGGTCAGGGTAAGACTATTACAGTTTTTGATGCGCTTTGGGTTAGTATGTTGGAGGTCAAAGGATAGTAAACCATAGATGAGTTTGGACTAAATCTGAGTATAAAGGGTGACTTCGTTTGTGGTGGAGTATAAGCTGGAACTATGGATCTCTGGTGTGTCTTTTGATACTTCAAGAGTGGCTCGAGTGTATGTCTTGTGTGCAGCTTCATAGTTATGGTGCAAAAGGATTCAGATCAGATTAAAGGGTTGCGGATCAATGGGTTCATGAGTTGGAGTTTTAGGCTGATGGTTTTTCTGGGTAAACTTGGTTGTGATGTTAAGGATTTGGATTCTGTTTGTTGATCACCTTGGTTCTCTGGTTTCAGTATCGAGTCGGTGCTTTCTGATTAAGATTCTTGAAATTTGGGTTGGTTGATAAGTTTGTGGAGTTTGGTAGTTTAAGGTTGGAGTCTATCTTGGCTAGAGTGAAGTTAAGGCTTGGTTGTTTTCTTTGGTTCTATTTTGTTTTCTTGGTGAACGCGCTCAAAATTGAATTTCGACAATTTCATTAGCTCCAAAGCATGGACTTTGTTCTAATTGGAACATTGGTCGAGATCCAGGAGCTATTCAGCATGGAAATCTCTCTTGTTATGTATTTTCAGGCTAGTTGGGCTTGTTTGGTTGACTTTGATCAATATTTGGAGAAGATGGCCTCGGATGGAAATTTCATTAGTGTTGTTAGCTCCAAAATGTCGAGTTTAGGCAAGAGAGACCATTGGTTTGGGTCCCGAGGCTTCTGGACTTGTTTTCGGCCATTAGGTTCCATTTTGGAAATAGTTGGCCTAAGGTTGATATTTGGGTGCGGGGCCTACTTTTCATTAAATCGATCTCTGATGGGATTTTCATCCATTCTATTGGATCCAGAATGCCATTTCTAGTCTAGTAGCGTAGTTTATTTGTATGCACGGGGTCTCGGATAAGTTCTGTGGGCCCATCCAGACACTTTTTTCCTCCTAGTTTTTTGTTGGTAGCTATTGCAGGTACAGGACTCAGGCCTTAATCGCGACTGCGAGGCCCTTCACCCAATCGTGATAAAGGTCCTATGGATCTAGTACCTTTGCTCTTCGCGATCATGAAGTCCCTCATCGAAATTGCGATGTTGTCCCTTTTCCCTTGCTCTATGGAATCGCAAAGTCCCTCATCTTGACAGCAATGTAGTCCCTCCCTCTTTACTCTTCACGACTGCATGGCTAGTACTCGCGATTGCAAAGGTCTAGCCAGCGTTGTTATCGCTACCGTGAGGGGTCCTTTCGCGATCATGATGAGGACCCCTGGGTAGTATATAAGCTTCCCCTTCATTTCCAACACTTCAAAACCGACTTCCACCATTGTTATCAACTCCAAACCCACCTAAGCTAGTTGTTGCTTCAATTCTTTGTGCTAGTGTGGGATTTTATTGGGCTTGACCGTTCCTCCATCATTAATGTAAGTTTTATCCGCTCAATTTCATTAAAATTTGCACCCGTGATCCTATAAATTCTCTATTATTTAGTAGGCTGTTTTTGACCTTACTCTTGGTATCTTCCCTTCAAATTCTGAGCATGCACTCGTGACAGTGTGGTGATCATCTTATACTTGTTCATTTTTTATTTAGGGTTGCAGGGCCCACGATCCCTTTGATTGCCCGGATTTTGACCTGGCTATTATTATAGAAATATGTGTATCATTTTCTTCTTTTGATGTGTAGACTATTGTGTTGATAGTACTTTTGCAATTTAGAGCTTCTCGGAGCAGTTCGAGCCTGGATGAAGTCATTCCCATAGCTAGCCGTCGGACGACAGGTAGGTTATGGTTTCCCCTATCTAGACTCTGTGTATATAGACTATAACTGCACTAATTAGTATCCTTTAATGGGTTGTGATAGGTGGGTACCCCAGACCTTGTCTGCCTTTATGTCCATTTATTTCATATGCTATTTGTAGTATTCGTGAAGCTTTGAGATTTCACCATTGTGGCCTCGTGTGGCCTTTGTTTATGACTCTGGACCATAGACAATGGGATAATTAGGAATGTCCATGAGTCCTGGACACCATGACCTTCTAGGATGGTTATTTCTGTTGTAAAAACGATTGAGCTTGTGTAGGGCTGATAGGAATGTTTGTGAGCCATTTTGGGCTAAACTTATTGTCTGCGAGTATATTCATTCATGAAAAAGTATTTTTTGCATGTTTTACTATTGTTTTTGGCTTCAGGCCGACTATCACCTATTTTTCAAAATTTGCATGGCCCTGGGGGCCCGTTTTTAGTATAAATGGTGATAAAATGAGATTTAGATGATTTCACACTGGTGTATCTACTGATACTAGGCTCGGAAGGGTCGTAGCACTAGACATAATTTTCTACAGATTTAGTCCCGGGCACCCTGTTTAAAGATTTGAGACTTGATTCTGATTTAGACCCAGCTACGGTCCAGAAACCCCTTTGATAGGTTTATTGAGGCTTATTACTGATTTTAGACCCGGATATACTTTGGGAAGCCTTGAGGAGGGTCTTTTGAGATTACTACTACTGTTTTAGACATGGTTCGATTCCGAGCAGGTATCAAAAGGTTCCGAGTTTTGAGCTACTATTTGAGATTAGAACGGTTTGTATGTGGTTGATGAGTAGACCTCTATGGACCCTGCCATTCCTGGGCAACTGTCTATGGGCCAACGCGCATGCCAGAATGAGGGGTGTACGGTAGAGTAGAGGTACACGGGTATAGTCCTTCCATGGGTCCCGCCTCTACATGGGCCTTTAGGGTACCTGAGGGGGAACATACGGGTTACTTTCACATCATATCATCATCATGCATTTGGTACTTTTGTTCCAGTTTGTTGTGTGTTTAGTGTACACTTTGGTTGTATGGGCGGCCGGAGGGTTTGTTTTTACTTGAATGTGTTCCTCGATTGTATGGGCGGCCGTTGGGACTGTAGATAGATTAGATTATTTCTTTCATTTTGTAGAGCTAGCATTGACCTTGGTACCGATTGGAAGAGTGGTTTTAGCCTATTGAGGCACCAGCTTTAAGACTATGAGTGTTGAGAGGCTAGTGGGGCCCGAATTATTGAGATACTGATTGTGTAGCTTTCTGAGCAGTTGTGGGGTATTTGTTCTTGTTTTATCCAGGCTTGATTGGCAGATTTAGATACATCTGGGTTAGTTATTCTATCTTAGGCTTGACTTGTGAGAAGTTTTCATCTATTTTTATCTTGGTATTTGATATCTTAGGCATGTTTATGTTAGTATGTAATTTTTAGTTCGATTGATTGGTTTGCTTTCCTTCATTCCCGTTATTTTAAGGTTACCGGTATACCTCGCATCTCTTTAGATTCTCTTTATAGATACTGTTGTTGCAAGGATCCCAGGTGCGTCCTTCTTCCTTCTTTCAACTGTGCTTCTGTGTATGTATACCTTCTATGCCAGCATGTTGTATTTGTAACTCTTGGTTGATTACTCTTGTGCTAGTTTCTTGTGCTTCCTCCTTGTTTCTGTGACTATTTCCGTGTTTTCTACTTATTATTGATTTTATATTTATATGTGCTCAGTCGGGCGATGATGCCTACTGGGTACCCGTTGCTTAGCAGTTGGTACTCATACTACACTTCTGCACTTTTTTTATAGATATTAGTGTGAGCTTTCGCCATTGATTGCATTGGAGACTCATGCAGCTTTTGGGATTTTCGAGACTAGGGTGAGCACTTGATGGCCAGGGGTTGACCATATCTCATCTTTTGTACCATTACTCTTTGTCTATTCGGAGACAGTTGTACTTATCTTTTGTTACTTTTAGCATTTGTATTCTATTAGAAGCTTTTGTACTCTCGATACCATGTCATGGGGTTGGTGTAGTTTTCTTATGTATATTCGGGTTTTTTCCTCCGCTTGTCTTTATCTTATTTTACTTTCGTTTATTTCTGCTTATTGTGTGTATTGGTTAGGTAGTAGCCCATTAATAACTGTTCCGGATTATGGGAATTGTTTCACCTACTTGGGGAGGGAGGGGGTTGTAGGTGCCATCATGTCCTGACAAATTGGGTCGTGAGAGTGTTGAGTACGTCGGGAGAGGTGTAGATGGTGTAGTTGAGGTATACGGGCTATTTCCTTCTATCGATCCTACCTATTGGGCCAGTAGGCGTTGTAGGAGGTACATACAAGGTTACTATTTCACCTGGTTTTCAACTATTGCATCATATCATACATGTGTGTCCGATTCCACCCTTGTTTGCTATTTGTAGAGTGTACACTCTGGTAGTATGGGATTCCGATGGGTTTTTCTTCACTTGTATGTGTTACTAGGGTGTATGGGTGCATGTTGGGACTATAGGTAGACTCATTGTTATTTTATTACAATATGGATCTTTAGAATGGTTGTATTCTGGTAATTGGTAATTGAAGGTGGTATTACTAGCATGACTTGGTTCATGATGTTGTTTTCGATCATGGTTACTTTTATTTCTTTTCCTCCTTCTGTTCTTACTTGAGGTTACTAGTATATCGCCTTCATCTTAAACTCCCTTAATATTTTGTTATGGCATGGATCCCAGGTGCATTATCTCTTCCTTTCACCTGTGTCTGTGAGATATATATTTCTAGTAGCTAGCCAAGTGTGTTGTTTCTTCTTGGATTCTTCTGCGCTAGCTTCTGTGTACCTATTCATTATTTATGTGACTACTTGCTTCTTTTCTGTGATATTACTGCTATAATATCTTATATGTGCCTAGTCGGCCTATGATACCTACTAGGTACCCGTTGCTTAGTAATTGGTGCTCATACTACACTCTTCATCTTCTTGGTGCAGATCCTAGTGTAAGCCATTGCCGCTGATCTGTTGGAGACTCGTCCGGCTGATCTTTTGGACTATCCGAGGCAGAGGGTGAGCCCTTGACGTCCGAGCTTAGCTTTTAGCTCATCCTTTACATCTTGTATTCTTTTTGTTATTCGAAGACAGATATATATATATATATATTGTTTTGGATCCTTTTATACTCTGTTGATGTAGTTCTGGCTCTTATACTATGATACTAGGTTTTGGGATGGTTTTAGCTCCTATAAATATTCCTGTTGCCCCTTTTCTTTATTGTATATCCCTCACTTCCGCTTATATTATGTTTTCTTCCGCTTTCTTGTTAGATAGTACCTCATTACTAACTGTTCTGGGCTGCGGAGATTGGTTCGCCTACTGGGGGGTTGTAGGTGTCATCATGACTAACAAATCGGGTCGTGATACCTGCCCAATTTGAATATGATATAAATACTACTTTGGTAGAAAGTAGTGAAGACGTCATTGATGCATTGGAGGAACAAGTACTATAACCACTTCCATAACATGTTACCAAAGAAATGTTAGAAGATCTAAGACAAGACTATTTTTGAAATTTCAGATATTAGTATGATAATTCGAGGCCTAACTCAAACAGAACCCTTCCTAGAAGGTGGCTGCGTAGATTAGGTCCTCTTCTATTATTTGTAATACAAATTGTACCATTTAAGTTTTTATGAATAAAATTACAGGCTATTAGCCATAAATATTTTTAATTATTGTGTTGAATTTAATACAAGTCTTTTTTCATATATTTTAATTTTCAAGACTTTAACAAACTAGTTATAGTTTAAAATGTTTCAAACTTAAGTTACAATTTGAAATTAAAAAGGTTTGAAACTTGAAAGTTTGATATAGTTTAAAAAGGTTTGAAACTTGAAAGTTTGATATAGTTTAAAAACTTTCAAACTTAAGTAAGTAAGTTATTTATAGTTTGAAAATTTTAAAGTTAAACTTTAGGACTTAATAGTTTGAAATTTAAACTTTAAGAGTTTAAAATTAAACTTTAAAAAAAGTCTAACTTATTAAGTTATACTTTTAAAAAAAAATATTAAATAAGTTATATATTTTGAAACTTTTTCAATTATAAATAATCAACTTTTAATTTAATTAAAAATTTAAAAAATAAATAAGGTGGGGGGACCCAGAATTTCGTCCAATACTGTTCAAGTTCGATCCGATTATGTACCGGTCCGGGATGGGTACGGCTAAAACTAATGGTACGTCCAGTACTGGTTTCGTCCTAGTTCCGATGAGCCTCCTTGTTTAAGGGTGTCAGTTCTGGCAAATTCCGATTTGATGGTTCTGGTTCCGGGTCCACTGCCACTCTTAAGTAGGGGTCTTTTCCCAACAACTCATCTTAGTAGAGGCTTTAAGACATAAAGACAGATTTCAGCATAAACGATCAGTTTTATATTTCATACTTGCTATATATATATATATATATATATATATATATATATATATATATATATATATATATATATATTCAGGGATACTTAGATTACATCTCCAAACTAATTTTTTTGTTCAGTTTAGCTTCCACTCAGTTATTGTTATTAATCAGAATGTTTAGTATATTCTAGACCATGGATTAGCTTGGTGTCACTTATGCATCTAAGCACCGTGTCACGTGTAGGGTGTAGGATCGGGGCATGACACCTTTCCTCAATTTCTAGTTTACCAGGCTCCACCCCCGACCAAAACCATGGAGACTCCTCTCCCAAATGAACCCTCTGAACTTCTCCTCATAGTATCGCTCTCGACTCAATGCATTGGCAAATTTCTCGTAATCTACATCCTGTCGTTTAGCCATATCCATCTCTGCAAGGAGAATTTAAAGGGTTACTCAATGTGTTGTCAATTGAGTATCAAGTACTCATTAAGGAAAAGAGAGATCAGAAAGGAGCATGTCTATAATTTCTCCAGTCTAATAACAACTACTTGTTTCGGACCATTATCGTGACGATCACGATGAGTTATCACAATGAGATTCATTCATCCTGACGAACCATCACAATAATATGATTCCTGTCGTGATGAGGTCATCTTCCCCAACCAACTTTTCTCAAAAATGGCAATTTTTCAAAGAATATGCTTCATTTTATAAAGAATTCCTTTCAGATCGGGCATAACCTACCAATATACTACTTCTATACGTGATTTCTATGGTGATTAAACTTCAAAAAGCTATCCCAAACATTTTAATCTAATTCAAGAAATTTTTCTACCATTATCATCCAATTTAGGGTCTAAGACTTTATGAACTTTGTGGGAATGACATAAGGGGTAGTGTAAATGCATTCAAAATATAAATCTAGTAAGCATACTCCATAAATCTACCCTATGAGAGAAAACAATTGTCCGACACCCCAAAACCCAAATTTGTTCACATAATCAAGCATCATAATTGCTAAATATATGAAATCTAGATGTCATAATCAAGATTTAAGTCATTAAAAGAGTCCTTACCTTCAACAATCTATGTAGAGTGTGTGGAAGTTGAGAGGATTTTGTGTGGAAGGAAGGGGGGATAGTTTTGAAAATGGAAGAAATGAACATGTCCCAACTTTAAAATTATCACATCACTCATCACGATGAGACGCGCTTCATCGCAATGCCCTATATTGATAAGAGTCTATCCACCATGATGAGTCAGTCAGGTCCATTGTTCATTTTGGGCTAAAAATCTCTCTTTTGTTAAATCCTCTCTGCTTTTTTGACCCTGTGAGTTTTAAATTCTAAACTCCCTTAACTAAACCTTTCCATAATAATTGGGGAAGAGAAATAAAGGAATTTGGTTTATGCCTAATGTTTTATTCATTGTAGTTTCATCCTAAGGCATTGATAAGGAGACAATATATAAAAGTTTCTCCAAAGAGGTGAATTACATGGCTTATGTCGGTTACTAGAAAACTCGTGTCCTACTCTATTCGAATCCATTCAAATCCGAACGATTGGTAAATTGTTATATATTATAATAACCCATTCCATCATTATACAAAGTGAGGCCTAAGTACCCTACTTGAAAAGCCCCTAATGTGAGAGTTTGAAAATCTCAGGCTAGGGTGAACTTGAATGAAAATATAGACTGTTATACCTTTGAAATCATTCATGATTCATGTATTGTTGTATGATAGTTTGGTATCCATTTGTTGGTAGCTAACTACTTTAGGGCCTCATAGAATGTTTCGGGACTAAATTTGGGTTCATAGAACTCCGGTTATGAGTGTTGTCGTATTGGGGTTAATCCGTGATATCCTTAAAATATAGTTCTTTGAGAAATGGGGAATTTGGGATGAGAATAATAAGTTCTAGAAATCATTTATCATAGCAACAAGAGGGTGCCTCATCATGATAGTCCATTGCAATAAGATATCCTCATCATGATAACGAGGTCTTCGTTGCGACGACGAGCGCGGGGCAAAAACCTGGATTTAAGGTTTCAGCCTCTAAAATTATTTCCATAAAAGATTCCTTCTCTTAAAAATGCCCCAACACTCCCCCAACCCTAGAAAAGTAAGAAAATAGAGGGGTGAACACATCACCAATCAAGCTAGTCACTTGGAACATAGGGGTATTTAATCCCCGAGCTTCTGAAAAGCTCTTAGAGTAAGGGATAGATCCTCCTCCTCCTCCCCGTGATGACTCTTACTCCATACTTCCTGGGATAAGAGCGGCATGTTAGTTTCATGCATCCTTGCAGCAGCTTGACGATTGATGTAGGTCATAGTTAAATGATATCAAGACTTGATTAGTGGGCATGATTCCTATATAAAAATTGATGGAGACAACATGCTTAGGCCTTTGGGCACAAAGTCTGGATGGTAACCACTAGATATAGTTAATAATCTTGGAACTTGTGAACGACTATGTGTATTCTAATGTTATATGTGTAGATAATACTTAGGATGTGTAAATTAAGGCTTAAACCTTATATGCTTGATAAATAAGTGATGCCTGAACCGTAGGAAAGACTAATCGGAAAAGGGATAAACTCTAGAGAAAATTTTAATTAATTATGGTATGTTTAGATGTCTATGTGAAACAAGTTTAAATGTCTATGTGAAACAGTTGCAATCATGTTGTGATAGCTTGGGAATCCTTAGTAGATTGGCCTGTTAGATACGCCCTGGAGTAAGGGACAATTAATGGCTAACATAAATTACTTTACAAGGAGATTCAGTTATTATGAGAATTAGTTGGTGTAAAGGGTAATATAGATTATGATCCTACACCCAAAGAATGCACCCTAATTTGGATATCGGTAAAGGGGTGGGTTGGTATACCTGAATAGGTTTAATGACCTTTTCGGTCATTTACATGTTTTCACCTTTCTTGTACCGTTAGAGCTTGCCTGTAGCAGCCCAAGTCATTTATGGCTTGCTAGGACAGGTAGTTTGGTGTCCGGGCTGTTTGTTTGGTCTTTTTGTCCATTCCTAGTTTTAGAGCTTTTAACTTTGGAAATCATTGACTTTAGTCAACATTCTTGGTGAACGTGCTCGAAATCGAATTCCAACAGTTCCGTTAGCTCCGAACCGTGGACTTTGGTCTACAAGGACCTTTGGTCAGGATTCGGGAGCTTTTCATCTTGGAATTCTCCCTCATTCTGTTTTTCAAGCCAGTTAGGCTTGATGGGTTGACTTTGATCAACATTCCGAAAAGACGGCCTCGGATGGAAATTTCATCAGCGTCGTTAGCTCCGAAATGTCGAGTTTGTGTTAGTTAGTTGGTTGGTGCACGTTTCGTATGAGCCGAGCTCATTTCGAGTGTTTGGTTGGCATTAGGTAGTGTTGACTTGGGTCAACATTCTTCCAAAATGACCTCGTATGGAAGTTTCGTCAATTCTGTTGAGTCCATAACGTCGTTTCCACTCTAATAGCACAATTGGTTTTTGAGTATCGGGTTCCAATTGTGCCCGGAATTCCCCGTACAAGTTTTGGTTGTTGCTGGTTTTTTCTGGTTCTAGTGGCTTTCAGCGCGATTGCGCTGGCCTGTGATTTCCCCTTCAGTGCGACCTTTCTCCTTCAGTGCGATAGCGCTGGACTGTGATCCTTCCTTCAGCGGATAGCGCTGACCAGCGACCAGCAGCTATAAAATTCTATGGCCATCGTTTTTCCAGCATTGTTCCTCTTATTTTTTCAACTCTAAAACAAAAATACTCTCTACCAAATTTCTCCGAATTGTTCTTGTACTTGGGGAATCATTTGCTCATCAAAAATCCGCGCTTCCTCGACGATTGGTAAGTCTTCTTCCCCAACCTTATCTTCTCTTGTTTTCCTAAATCCACCATTGTTGTTGGTTTTTAAAGCTTGGAATTCTTTGTAGAATCTATCCTATTGAGCTTTGCATGATCAAGGATTCGGAGTTCTCACTTCATTAGCTCTTCTTCTCGTAGTGGTAAGTCCCTTTGATTACAACAACAACAACAACATACCCAGTGTATTCCCACAACATAGGGTCTGGGGAGGTTAGAGTGTACGTAGTCCGTACCTCTACCTCATAGGTGAGGTAGAGAGGTTGTTTCCGATAGACCCTCGGCTCAAGAAAAAAATAGTCTAAAATTAGGCTAACAAGGACATAACAAATATACAGGATAAAAATACACGATAAAACTACAAGAGACGGTAAGTCCCTTTGATTAATTTCCGGAATTAATTCTTGAAACTCCTCTTTTATTTCTTGGCTTGAGCGGGCTGTTTTGGAGCCCCATTTCATGTCTGTTTCTGCTCAAATTTTGAGCATGTTCTCCCGTGATGGTAGGGAATGCTTTGGTGTTTTTTGTTTCCAATTTTGGGTTGTGGGGCCCACAGGCCTGTTTGTGACCCGGTTATGTTTATGGCATTATGGGTATCGTTAGTCTTGTTTTGACGTGTAGATTGTTGTTTTGATATTAATTTTTAAAATTGAAGCTTCTCGGAGTAGTTCTAGCCTGGACGACACCGTCCCCGCAGCTATTCGTCAGACGACATGTAGGTTATGGCTTCCCCTATCTAGACTCTGCGTATATAGTCTATAACTACCCTAACTAGTATCCTTGGGCGGGTTGTATTAGGTTGGTACCCCAGACCTTGTCCGCCTTTTTGTTCGCTTATTTTATACATTATTTGTAGTATTCGCGTAGACTTGTTTATTACCCTTGTGGTTCTGTGCGGCCTTTTTTGACTCTGGAACATAGATGGTGGGTTACATGGGAATGTCTGCGAGTCCCAGACATTAAAGATATCCTTTTAGGTTGGTTATGTCTTCTGAGTAGCTCTGAGCCTGTGCAGGGCCGATAGGAATGTTTGTGAGCCATTTTGGGCTACTCTATTATTTGCGAGCATATCATCCATGAAAAAGGTTTTCCCTGCATGTTTTACTACTTATTTGGCTTCGGGCTGACTATAAAGGATTTTCTGAACTTTGCATGGCCTTAAGGGCATGTTTACGGTAAATAGATTTTGAAAGGACTTTGAAATTAGCCTCTATGAAATCTCTTAGAGTAGAGAGGGTATTATATTGATTTGACTAATGCTTTTCATTTTGATACTAGGCTCGACTGGGTCAAAGCGCTAGACATTGTTTCCTTTGGATTAAGACCTGGATATGAGCCAGTGTTTAGGGATTTTGGTACTTGATTACTGTTTTAGACCCGCATACTCCCCGAGCACCCTCGATGAGGGTTATTAATACATGACTATAGGTTTACACCCGGATACACTTTGGGCACCCTTTATAAGGGTTATTGAGATTTGACTATTAATTTAGACGCGAATCTGAGTATTCATTATGAGATCTCGATTATTGAGATATACTGAGTTTCATGTTGATATGTGGTCTATGAGTAGACCTTCATGGACCCTGTTGCTCTTGGGTTTCTATCTACGGGCCAATACACATGCTAGAGGGAGGGGTGTACGGCGTAAGAGAGGTACTCGGGAAATGTCCTTCCATGGATCATGCCTCTATTGGACCTTTGGGGCATCGGAGAGGGTAATATAGGACACAGTGATCACACTAGATTCATCATCATCATCATGCTTATTTCACCGGGATTCCACCCTTGTTTGTTGTAAGTTCTGTGTACGCTCAAGTTGTATGGGCGGCCGGAGGGTTTGTTTTCACTTGATTATGTTCCTCAGTTGTATGGGCGACCGTTGGGACCGTAGGTAGATTATATTTATTCCTGTCTTTATTTAGATCTTGTCATGGCTTTCGGTTCTGGTGGATTAGCAATTTTTAGACTATTGAGGCACCTTCCTTGGGACCAAGATTATTAAGTGGATAAGGGGTCCCATCTTTTTGAGATTTCGATTTCGTAGCCTTCTGAGTGATTGTGGGGTTTCGATTCCTATTTTATCCTAGTTTGAGTAGAAATTTGTATACTCTTGGGTTAATTATTCTATCTTACGCTTGACTTATGAGTGGTTTACGACCATTTTACCTTGGTTTAGATATCTTAGGCTTGTTTATGTTAGTATGTGATTTCTAGTTCGATCTGTTGATTTGCTTTCCTTCTTTCTCGTTATTTGAGATTACTGGTATACCGCCCATCTATTTAAATTCTCTTTATATATACTGTCTTTGCAAGGATCCCAGGTGCATCCTTTCTTTATTTTTCCACATATGTTTCTGTGTATGTATATCTTTTATGCTAGCATATTTTACTTGTAACTTTTGGTTGATTGCTCATGTGCTAGTTTCCTTGTGCTTCTTCCTTGCTTTCTGTGACTATCTTCTTGTATTCTGCTGGTTATGGCTTTTATATTTTATATGTGCTAAGTCCGCCGATGATACCTACTGAGTACATGTTGACTTGGTGCTCATACTACACTTCTGCTCTTTTTGGTGCAGATATTAGTTGAGCTTTCATCGTTGATCGCGTTGGAGACTCGTGCAGCTCTTGGACATTCGAGACTAGGGTGAGCGCCTGCAGGTTGGGGCTTGTCTACATTTCATCTTGTGTACTGATACTCCTTGTACTTTCGGAGACAGATTAATATTGTATTTTGTTACTTCTAGCACTTATATTCTATTAGAAGATTTTTTACCGTCGATACCAGTTCTTGGGGTTGGTGTAGTATCTTTGTATATATATTTTGAGTTGTTGCTTTCGCGTGTCTTATCTTTATATTCAGCTTTTGCTTATTTTTCTTGTTTTGCGTAATTGGTTATGTAGTAGCCTATTACTAACTGTTTCGGGCTATGGGGATTGGTTCACCTACTTGGGGGGTTGTAGGTGCCATCATGACCTAAAAAATTGGGTCATGACAGCTTTGTATCAGAGCTCTAGGTTCACCGGTGTCGTGTCACAGAAGCAAGTGTCTATGTAGAGTCCCGTGGATTGGGATGATGACATATGTATCCTATATGCGGGAGGCTACAGGGCATTTTTAGGAAAAGTTTCATCTTCTTGGCTATTTATCGTGTGTTCCTGGATTTATTGACTTCTAAAACTTTGGTTGTTTCATTCCTTCTCAGATGCCTAAGATGAGTTTGACAACAGTTGGGGTCGAGGCTTCTGTTCCTGTTGCTTTAGTGCTTCCATCAGTTCCATGAATTTAGTGTGAGAGATCATCGCATTAGATAGGGGGTGTGGCGTCAGCCCAGCCTCTAATTGGATTCACAGCTACCCCAGTTCTATAGGACACCATGGCTAGGACTTCGAGTCCTCCGATGGGTGTTTTAGTACCTGGTTCTACGAGTAGTGCTTCAGCTAGCGTTGAGCTACCAGTTCTTCAGTAGGGTGGTCTACCGGTACAGGAGTATGAGGTGAGATTTCATGACATGGTTAGGTGTACTACTAGGATGGTGCCTTCGGAGTTCGATAAGGTTCAGAGATTTGTTAGGGGTTTGATTTCACCACTCTGTTTGGATACCAATCACTTAGTTACAGTTGGGACTACCTTCCTTTAAGGTAGTGGATCATGTTTGGGCTATCGTGGGTTTATGATATGAGGCTTATGGAGGTAATGCTAGGAAATATTATTGTAAGGACAGTTCTCGAGGTTCTCAGACTCGAGTTAGGGGATTGTCTGCTAGGGATCAATTCTGTTGCTTTTTATCTAGCAGGCCGAGTTCAGTTGCTCCATAGGTTCCAGAGAGTGTTTGTGTAGGCCATGTTGAGCAGAGTAGACAGGGTTCAGATCATATCCTTTGGGGTTTTCCTCCAGAGTATGTAGGTCGTGGTGGCTAGCCAGGTTAAGTGAGATCTTTTCATCGGGCTTCATCTTGTAGAGGCTATTTTCGATGTGGTGAGCATGGGCAATTTGCTAGGAATTGCCCCATGATTCTATATCCTAGTCAGCCTAGTTGTTATGATTGTGGGGAAGTTGGTCACCTTAATAGAGCTTGTCCCCGGTGATGGATGGCCGAGCTTTTAGCTTTGACTATTTAGTCCAGAGTTAGATTCCGTCAGCCTGATGCCCTTTCTGGTGGGCCAGATGTAGAGGTTCCTGATATCATTGCTCCAAGTTAGGCTTTTTCTACCTTCGACTTGTGATAGTCCTTCTCGCATTGCAATTATATCCTTTCTATTGTATAATTGCTTATATGCCTACCTTCTACTTGTTTAGTTATTTGGCTGCCTGAATTATAGTATCTATGTGTTGTTTTATTGGTAGTTTATTCTTTAGTAGTGGATGGGGAGAGATGTCCTTCAGAGTTATTTTCCCGAGGTTCTAGCTCGTGGGTAGTTCTTGTTGGTCTGTTTCTAGTTGGGTTTATCCCTTTTTCATTATGATTTTGGACTTGTTAGTGAGTCTTCCCTTTTGAGCGGTCCTAGATGGTTGTTGCCTAGGCTGTTATCTAGCGTGGCTAGAGGTTCTTGTTTTGGGTTTTGTGTTACTTATAGTTGTGCGGATGTTTTAGCTTCTCTCTTGAGATAAGAGGTATTGGTTATGCTAGTGAGCATGGTTTGGTTTTCCTTATTGGGTGATTAATGTCGACCCTCTTTGTTTGGATGGTTTAGGGGGGTTGGCAGTTATATGGGTTGTTCCCATAGTCTCCTTCAATTTCTTGCTCGGTTAGGTTGGTTTGTAGTTTTCCCCTAGTTCCTTTTAGATTGAGTTTTGACCGTAGTCCTCTTGTTGAGCCTTTGATTGTGGAATTGTGATTGATTTTGGCTTTAGTATTTTTGACTAAGTGTAGATAATAGACTCGCGGTTGAGATGTATTCATAGCATTTTAGGTGAGTTGGTCATACGTCCTATTTTCTCCTGCCTTGTTGAGCTTTGACAAATGTAAGTATGGGAGCTAGGTAAATGGCTCCAGATTCTTATTTGAGAAAGGATTTGTAAGGTTCAGTTTACGTTAAAGAAGGGTTTGGTTTAGCTGAAAAAGGAGGGAGATGACTCTTGTTCGTGTTGGTGTGTTTTAGTAGTTGACTGGGGTGACGATAAAGGTTTTCTTTGGGATCGTGTGTTGGTGATTTGATTTGGCCATCTACAAATTGCAGTGGTTTACTTTGATTGGTTTAGGATTTAAGTAGCAGCTGCGGTTTTGGCAACTTGTTATTCAAGCCTAGTTGACTTCGGTTCCTATGGGTTCATTAGCAATATATGAGTCTACTCGCGGGTTCGACAGAAGCATTGGTTGGTAAATTGGGATTTGGTTTCAGAATCATGGCTTGGCACGTTACATCAGATGGTTCGTGGTATTTTCTATTTGGTTGTAGCATCCTAGTACTGGGAAGCAGTGGGTGCGGCAACTTAGCTTCATTACTTCAGCTTCAGATGTGATTGTTGGCCTTGGGCACCTAGTCCTTGGCTAACCTCTGTTTTAGGCTGGATATTTCGGATTTCAGTGGTGCTCTTCATGGTATGAAGTTTCTTCCATCTTGGTTGGATAGATGCAGTGGATTAAGTCCCAGAACCAGCGATGAAGTATTGTACGTGGTCAGGTTTTACAGGTTGAGACTATCAAGCCTATTCTTGGGTTTTAACAATACTTTGAGGTTTATGGTCGTCTTTATTTGCCGAGAGTTTGGAAGCTTGTTTAATTAATTCTTCAAGGGTTGTATTTTAAGTGGGGTTCCAGTATTGGTTAGACTCGGCCAATATGGACTAGAAGTTCGGTATGGTATATTCTTCGAAATAGTTGGTGGTGTGAAGATCCGGTAGAGTGGTTGATTTGAGCCAAAGGGGCGAGTTGATATTAGATGCAAACTTCTATGGCTAGATGGCAACTTTGAACCCCAGGCACCTTTTTATTTACTTATGGGGTGTCCTGACCTGATATTCGTGGTATGATAGACTCCTTCCCGAGTTGAGATTTGTAAAGCAAGTTCAAGTTCAAATGGTCTTGAAGTAGTCAGAGTAGCAGTAGGTAATTCTTGAGGTTTGGAGCTTAGTGATGGTTACGGGCTTTGTGCTAGGCTCACCACACTCCTTGCAGAGGCTTAGTTTAGGTTTTGGCCTGTTGGGCAGGTTTCCCTAGTTCATTTTTTTTCGGTTGACTCAGACTCGGCGTGGTGCAGCGGTTGGGTTCGTTCTACAGTTGCAAGCTTCTTCGTCAACACAAGGTATTCATATATGCCTTTCCTAACTTTGGTGTGCAGACTTCAGTCGAATTCAAATAGGTTAATCAGTTGGGTTCAGTTAGCGAGTTTGGTGTTGGCAAAGTGTTCTTCCATTGCTTGATGGTTAGTTGGGTCAGGTAACTCCAGTTTTCAAGGACCTTCTACGGGTTGTTATCTTGGATGGAAAAAGTTAGTAGACAATAACTTGACTTTGATAGAACTTGAGTATAAAGGGTGACTTCGTTCGTGGTAGAGTATGAGCAGGAACTATGGGTCTCCGGTGTGTCAGTTGATGCTTCGAGGGTGGTTTGAGAGTTTGACTTGTTTGAAGATTCCTATTTTTGGTAAAAAAGGATTCGGTTCAGAATAGAGGGTTTTATAGAATCAGCGGGTTCATGAGTTAGAGTTTTAGTTGTTGGCTTTTCTGGCAAACTTGGTTGTGGTTTTGAATATTCGAGTTCTGTGTGTTGATCGCCTGGCTTCTCTGGTTTAAGTATCGTGTCAGTGCTTCCGCTTGAGATTCTCGAGGTTCAGTTTGGGTTGGCAGATCTTTGGAGTTTTGGAGTTTGAGTTTGAAATCTAGCTTGGCTAGTATTAAGTATAACACCCCGTACCTTTCAAAACCTATGTGACTAAGTAAATATCGGCGAAGGTATTTGAGCTCGAGATTGTGAAGGTGTACTTTGGCCTAGAATTTGAAATGGTCAAATGTATATAAGTGTTATGTTAAATTATAAGGAGGAGGGTTTTGAAAATGAGATAAAACAAGTGAGGTACTTGCTCGACTTATCTAAGCTCTTAGGTGACAAGTAGGTGCATTACCTACCTACGCTAACGAACTAAGTTCCGAGGGCCGATTATGGGCAGCAACACCATGGATTATTAGACCTAATGGTAGCCCAAATGAAGCTTAAAGTTGGCCCATCAAAGCACAACCAAATCTGGCCCAAACAACTACAAAAGTTAGCCACCAATATTGACCACATTTTGACCCAAGAGAAGCCCAAAATCAGCCCCAAAACTTAACCCTTTTGAGGCCCAGGCAAAGGGTAATTTTGGCCCAAGTTACTTGACCCATTTTGGCCCAAAGATACTAAAAAAAGTCGGCCAAAAAGGTCCCTTTATACAGACCTTTTGTTGACAAACTATTGATCACAAAAAGCTGGAAAAATTCTCTCTTATCTCATTTCCTTTTGGCAGCCCTTCTCTCCCTTTAGGGTTCTAAGAAGACCAAGATTAATTGAAGCTTAAGGGGGTACTTAAGCTTTTAAAGTATCAATAAAAAGAGGATAAAAACACACCTTCAAGTGTGATTAACTTAATAAGGGAAAGTCCAAGTTGTGGTAAGCGCAATCTTCGGAAGGAACGAGGTATGTTAAGGCTTCTTTATTCCTTATCGGCATGAATCTAGAAATAGAACTCTAAATCTCCGAAAGAAGGAATTTGAGTATTTTGTTGTAGGAGAGCTGATTTGGTAACTCAACAAGTGTTAAGGAACTAATTTATACATTATGGTGATTCAAGTCGCCTTCTTATAAAAATCTGATTCTTTTTGCACGAAATGTAAGTTATCCTTTTGTCAAGTTTCTTCTTTGTATTGTGATCTCTAATCAAGCTTTAGAAAGTATACAAGGAAAGTTAGAAAGTCAAATCCCCATTTATATGTGTTTGGTATGTTGAGTCCAACACCTAGTAAACCAAGTCTAACGAAGTTATCTAAATGAACCTTCATAAATAACAAGAATAGCTTTGAAGGTCAATCTAGTAATACACTTATTATGCGTGGTTTGCGTGTTAGTGTGCACCGAGGTGCTACTGCCATATTGAGGCTATTACATACATAGTGTGCACTGAGGTTCTACTGCCATATTGAGGCCATTATACACATAGTGTGCACCGAGGTGCTACTGCCTTATTGAGGCCATTATATACATAGTGTGCGCCAAGGCGCTACTGCCATATTGAGGCTATTAAATATAGGGTGCGCTGAGGCGCTATTGTGGTTCAGTGTGGGTTATAAAGAGTGAGTTGCAGCATGAGTTAATGCATGTGTTGTGTTCTAAAATGAATAAAGGAGAAAGAGCTTAATGAGTCTTACCAATTACAGTTTACAAGTTTCATATTTTATCTTCTTCGGATTTACTACTTGCGACTTGCTTTTATGTTTCTACCTTACATGCCAGTACATTATTGTCGTACTGACGTCCCTATTGCCTGGGGGCGCTGCATACATGCCTGCAGGTCTAGACAGATACCCAGACAGATCTCTTCAGTAGGAGTTGCAGAGTTCAGCCATTTTGGTAAGCTCCATTCTTCCTGGAGCTGACGAGTCAGAGCTCTAGCTTATATTTTGACCAGGTTATGTATATGTACAACTTATGGGTAGTCCAGGGCCCTGTCCTGGATATGCGATATTTTACTTATTCTTAGAGGCTTGTAGGCGTGTATATGTATATCAGTGTTGGGTATGGCCTTGTCGGCCTTGTTATTAGCTATCTACTATGATAATAGCCTTGTCGGCCTTGAGTTGCTTAACTACTATTGAGCTTTTAGTGTTTCAAATTGCTATTCTTAGAGACCTTGCCGGTCTCAGACCCCCAGCAGGTTCAATAGAGATACACTCTATTTTGACACCCTCGGCCTTTTGGGGCTCCGGGTGTCGGTCATGCCTCCCATGGTTTGGGGCGTGACAAACTTGGTATCAGAGCACGTCGAATCCCAGAGAGTCTACAAGCCATGTCTAGTAGAGTCTTGCTTATGGGTGTGTTGTGCACCATACCTATAATCATGAGGCTACGGGACATTTAGGAATTGTTATCCTTCTTTCATTTGCTAGATCGTGCAATAGAGCGAGGTCATAAGATGTTTGAAGTCTAATTCATGTTTTTCTATTTCTTGTTTAAAGAAATGCCTGTGACCAGACAAATGAGTAGCCGACGGGTTGGCACGGATACGGGGGAAGGTATTAGTCGTTCCCCGCCTATCCGATTGGATAGATTTGAGGCTCAAAGTGAATCACCGACACCAGAGATCTCAGTTTATCAAGTACCTGATGAGACTAGAGGGGATCCAGTACCCCTGACCCCACCTGCTCCAGTGGCATCTGAGATAGCTAGAGATGAACCAGCACATGTAGCTCCTCTACCTGAAGCAGAGGACCAGGACATCAGGAGTGCTATTCGATTATTGACACAGATGGTAGCCACACAACAACAACAAATTGGGGCATCAACGAGTGTTAGGTCAGGTGGCTCAGAAAGTTCTAGGACTCGAGAGTTTATCAGCCTAAGTCCTCCTATATTTACAGGCTCTGACCCATGTGAGGATCCTCAGGAGTTTATTGATCAGACTTATCGAGTACTTCGAGTCATGCATGCAACAGTAGTAGAGGCAGTGGAGTTTGCATCTTTTAGGTTACGAGATGTGGCTATTTTATGGTTCGAGGCTTGGGATCGGTCTAGGGGATCAAATGCACCCCCAGCTGAATGGGAGGAATTTTCAGAGGCCTTCCTAGCTCACTATCTTCCGCAGGAGGTTCGAGAGGCCAGACTTGATCAATTTCTAGCCCTTAGGCAGGGCAATATGAATGTTCGACAGTACAGCCTCAGGTTTAATTCATTAGCCAGGTACGCCCCCGATATTGTGAGTACGATGCGAGCTAGAATTCATCGATATGTGCGTGGCCTTAAGGATGAATTGATTAAGGGATTAACAATAGCAGCCACACAAGAGGATATGAATATTTCTAAGATACAGGCTATTGCTCAGACTGCAGAGGATCATGAAGTACAAATTGGAGATAACCAAAGCCGAGAAAGGGATCAGAATAAGAGGGCTAGATCTACTGGGTCCTATGTAGAGCCACGAGGTAATGTTAGACCACATTTTAATAGGCGATCACCCAACCCTACTAGTGGTGCCCCATATCAGTTGCAAAGGCAGAGGTATGATCATTTTTCTCAGACTGGACCAGGCCACAGTTCATGTGCATCCAGTTCCTATCGCCAGGGGCATTCGGGTCAGATGAGGCCACCTTTGCCACCTTATGTTCAGTGCGGTAGGAAGCATCCGGGGATATGTCGCCTGGGTTCAGATACTTGTTATTCGTGTGGGCATCCTGGTCACTTTATGCGAGACTGTCCGAGTAGAGGTAGGAGTGAGATATCCCAGCCTACAGGGTCGATGGCAGCTTCTTCATCTACTATTCATCCCCCTAGGACAGGACAACAGGCTACACCAGGTCATGGTAGAGGTAGAGGAGGAGGAGGAGCATCCAGTTCAGGCGGTGGTCAGAATCGCACTTATGCTCTAGCCGGTCGCCAGGACTTGGAATCGTCACCTGATGTTGTTATAGGTACATTGACTATTTTTACTCATGTTGTTTATGCACTTATAGATCCTGGCTCTACTCTTTCATATGTTACCCCGCTCGTTGCTGGTAAGTTGGGGGTAGGCCATGAGTTATTGCCTAGACCATTTGTTGTATCTACGCCGGTTGGTGAATCTATTATAGCTAGACGAGTTTATCGAGATTGTGCAGTTTGGATTTATGACCATCTCACTTCAGCTGATCTAATCGAATTAGATATGATTGACTTCGATGTCATTATGGGCATGGACTGGTTAGCTGCATGTTATGCTAATATCGATTGTAGAACCAAGGTTGTCAAATTCCATTTTCCAAAAGAGACAATCCTGGAGTGGAAAGGTAATGCTGCCACGCCAAGGGGTAGGTTTATTTCCTACCTTAAAGCCCAGAAAATGATTTCTAAAGGCTATATTTATCATTTAGTCTGAGTACAAAGTATAGAAGAAGGACCAGTGACTCTTCAATCGGTTCCCGTGGTGAGTCAATTTCTAGATGTATTCCCGGATGAGCTTCCAGGAATCCCTCCAGAAAGGGAAATTGAGTTTGCCATTGACCTACTCCCAGATACTCAGCCAATATCAATTCCCCCTTACAGGATGGCTCCTGCAGAATTAAGAGAGATAAAGGAACAATTAAAGGATCTACTCGAAAAAGGTTTCATTAGGCCTAGTACATCGCCATGGGGCGCACCAGTTTTGTTTGTTCGTAAGAAGGATGGGTCCTTGAGAATGTGTATCGATTACCGACAACTGAACAAAGTTACAATCAAGAATAAGTATCCGCTTTCAAGGATTGATGACCTTTTTGATCAGTTGCAAGGCGCCAAATGTTTTTCAAAGATTGACTTGCGGTCGGGGTATCACCAGTTACGTGTTAAAGGGGTAGATGTTCCAAAAACAACCTTTAGGACAAGGTATGGCCACTTTGAATTTCTAGTAATGTCTTTTGGGCTTACTAATGCCCCAGCAGCTTTTATGGACCTAATGAATCGGGTATTCAAGCCATTCCTAGATGTATTCGTGATCGTATTTATTGACGATATCCTGATTTACTCGCGGTCCAAACCCAAACATGCTGATCATTTACGTGCAGTATTGCAAACACTTCAGAATCATAAATTATATGTGAAGTTCTCCAAATGTGAGTTTTGGTTGACTTCAGTGGCTTTTCTTGGCCATATAATTACAGATGAAGGTATTAGAGTTGACGGCCAAAAGATTGAAGCAGTAAAGAATTGGCCGAGGCCCTTGAATGCTACAGAGATCCGTAGTTTTTGGGCTTAGCAGGTTATTATCGAAGGTTTGTAGAAGGGTTTTCTTCTATATCTGCACCATTGACAAAGTTGACTCATAAAGCTGCCAAGTTCCAGTGGTCTGATGCATGTGAGCAGAGTTTTTAGGAGTTGAAGGACAGGCTTACTTCAGCACCTGTCTTAACTCTGCCAGAGGGCACAGAAGGTTATGTTGTTTATTGTGATGCTTCAAGGATTGGGTTAGGTTGCGTTTTAATGCAACATGGTAAAGTTATTGCCTATGCCTCGAGACAACTAAGAAAGCACGAACAAAATTACCCTACTCACGATCTTGAATTGGCAGCAGTTATATTTGCCTTGAAAATTTGGCGCCATTACTTGTTTGAAGTCCATGTAGACGTGTTTTCGGACCACAAAAGTCTACAGTATTTATTCAAACAGAAGGATTTAAACCTAAGGCAAAGAAGGTGGCTAGAGTTACTAAAGGATTATGACGTAGCTATTTTGTACCATCCAGGGAAGGCCAATGTAGTGGCCGATGCACTTAGCCGCAAATCCATGGGAAGCTTGAGCCATGTGGAAAATAGAAAGATTGAGATGACAAGAGAACTACATCAGTTAGCTAATTTGCAGGTTCGACTACTAGACCAAGGTAATGGGGGAGTTGTTATTCAAAGCACAGCGGAATCCTCACTTATGACAGAGGTAAAGGAAAGACAATATAATGATCCAGAATTAGTAAGATTGAGGGAGGAAATTCCACAACAGAAGCAACCACTAATAGAGCTTAAGGAGGATGGGGGTCTGAGATATCAAGGTCGTCTATGTGTACCTAACGTCGGGGAGCTTCGGGAGAAAATTTTGGCAGAAGTTCACTATTCCCGCTATTCGATCCATCCAGGAGCGACGAAGATGTATCATGATCTTCGACAAATTTATTGGTGGAATAATATGAAAAGAAATATTGCAGAGTTTGTAGCCCAATGCCCGAATTGTCAACAGGTAAAAATTGAACACCAGAGACCCGGAGGTCTAACTCAAAGTATAGTGATACCTACCTGGAAATGGGAGGTGATCAACATGGACTTTATTACAGGCTTACCCCGTACTTATCGGAAGTATGATTCCATATGGGTTATTGTAGATAGACTTACAAAATCAGCTCACTTTTTGCCAGTTAGGACAACTTATACTGCTGAAGATTATGCCAAGTTGTATATTAGTGAAATAGTTCGACTTCATGGTGTCCCAATTTCCATCATTTCAGATAGGGGTGCTTAGTTTACAGCAAATTTCTGGAGGTCTTTCCAGAGAGGCTTAGGTACTCAAATAAGTCTCAGTACAGCTTTTCATCCACAGACAGATGGACAAGCTGAACGCACTATTCAAACACTCGGAGATATGCTACGAGCTTGTGTACTAGATTTTAAAGGGAGTTGGGATGACCATTTGCCACTAATTGAGTTTGCTTATAATAATAGCTTCCATGCAAGCATTCAAATGGCTCCTTATGAGGCTTTATACGGGCGAAAGTGTAGATCACCATTGGGATGGTTTGAAATTGGAGAAGCAGGATTATTAGGGCCAGACCTAGTTAATCAGGCAATGGAGAAGGTGAAGCTAATCCGAGAAAGATTACTAACAGCCCAGAGTAGGCAGCAATCATATGCAGATGTGCGACGTCGGGATTTGGAATTTAATATTAGTGATTGGGTTTTCCTAAAGGTTTCGCCCATGAAAGGCGTTATGCGATTTGGTAAAAAGGGAAAGCTTAGTCAAAGATATATTGGACCATACAGGATCATTCGGAGGGTAGGAAAAGTGGCATATGAGCTAGATTTACCCACAGAATTGGAGACAGTCCATCCTGTATTTCATGTATCGATGCTACAAAGGTGCATAGGAGATCCTTCACGTATTATGCCTATTAAAGATGTTCAACTTTCTGAAGACTTATCCTATAAGGAAGTACCAATTTCTATCCTAGATCGTCAAGTTAGGAAGCTCAGAACCAAAGAAGTAGCCTCAGTAAAGGTGTTGTGGAGAAATAATAATATTGAGGAAATGACGTGGGAAGTCGAGGAAGAAATGAGGAAAAAACATCCCCAGTTATTTATGACTTGAAGATAGTACAGAGGTAAGTCATATTCTTATATTCTTGATACTCTTCCCACTATGCAAATATGATCAGGTTTGAACATGTGAAAATGATTACATTTAATTGTATATAGCTGTATAGCCCTGTGAGGCATCGTGCTGGACTTTTGCTGAGTTTCAGGTTTTTGGATAGTCCCAATTATAAAGGAAACTCTGCCGAAATTTCAAAAAAAATTCTAAGGGACTAGAGCTCTATATGCATTACCCTCATTCGAGGACGAATGATTCTAAAGGGGGAAGGATATAACACCCCGTACCTTTCAAAACCTATGTGACTAAGTAAATATCGACGAAGGTATTTGAGCTCGAGATTGTGAAGGGGTACTTTGGCCTAGAATTTGAAATGGTCAAATGTATATAAGTGTTAAGTTAAGTTATAAGGAGGAGGGTTTTGAAAATGAGATAAAACAAGTGAGGTACTTGCTCGACTTATCTAAGCTCTTACGTGACAAGTAGGTGCATCACCTACCTACGCTAACGAACTAAGTTCCGAGGGCCGATTACGGGCAGCAACACCATGGATTATTAGACCTAATGGTAGCCCAAATGAAGCTTAAAGTTGGCCCATCAAAGCACAACCTAATCAAGCCCAAACAACTACAAAAGGGAGCCACCAATATTGACCACATTTTGACCCAAGAGAAGCCCAAAATCAGCCCCAAAAACTTAACCCTTTTGAGGCCCAAGAAAAGGGTAATTTTGGCCCAAGTTTCTTGACCCATCTTGGCCCAAATATACTCAAAAAAAGTCGGCCAAAAAGGTCCCTTTATACAGGCCATTTGCTGATCAATGTTGATCACAAAAAGCTGGAAAATTCTCTCTTATCTCATTTCCTTTTGGCAGCCCTTCTCTCCCTTTAGGGTTCTAAGAAGACCAAGATTAATTCAAGCTTAAGGTGAGTTAATCAACTTATTATCTTGGTATTACTATACTACATATAGCTAGGATATCCTATGTTAAGAAAGACATGAACTATGGCAGCCCCTTTCTTATGATTTAACACATAGAAATTGTGTAACAATTAACAAATTTCTTCTTCTCTTGTTGGTGTATGTGTAGGGGGAACTTAAGCTTTTAAAGCATCAATAAAAAGAGGATAAAAACACCTTCAAGTGTGGTAAGTACTCTGCCCATAATAATATTTTTGGATTGAAGTTCGGATGGACAATTGTTGTTGAATTGTTGTTAAGAACTCACGGGACGACGATCGGAAGCCGTGGGTTCAATGTGTTGCTATTGTATTTCGGCATGGTGAGTTGTGTAGGGGATGTTTGATGTGTTTTGTATTATTGGAGGCAGTAGGTTGGTGTGTGTGTGATGTGTATTGGATAGGGGAGAAAGGTGTGACGATACACCTTTAATTAATGCAAAGTACGTAAATCTGCCCGGGAAATGTTTAGCTACTGTTTTGGGAATGTTGCAGCAGGTTTAAGAGCTAATATTAGCTTCATTATACCCTTGTGTTGTAGATTAACTTAATAAGGGAAAGTCCAAGTTGTGGTAAGCGCAATCTTCGGAAGGAACGAGGTATGTTAAGGCTTCTTTATTCCTTATCGGCATGAATCTAGAAATAGAACTCTAAATCTCCGAAAGAAGGAATTTGAGTATTTTGTTGTAAGAGAGCTGATTTGGTAACTCAACAAGTCTTAAGGAACTAATTTATACATTATGGTGATTCAAGTCGCCTTCTTATAAAAATCTGATTCTTTTTTCACGAAATGTAAGTTATCCTTTTGTCAAGTTTCTTCTTTGTAATGTGATCTCTAATCAAGCTTTAGAAAGTATACAAGGAAAGTTAGAAAGTCAAATCCCCATTTATATGTGTTTGGTATGTTGAGTCCAACACCTAGTAAGCCAAGGCTAAAGAAGTTATCTAAATAAACCTTCATAAATAACAAGAATAGCTTTGAAGGTCAATCTAGTAATACACTTATTATGCATGGTTTGCGTGTTAGTGTGCACCGAGGTGCTACTGCCATATTGAGGCTATTATATACGTAGTGTGCACCGAGGTGCTACTGCCATATTGAGGCCATTATACAAATAGTGTGCACCGAGGTGCTACTGCCATATTGAGGCCATTATATACATAGTGTGCGCCGAGGCGCTACTGCCATATTGAGGCTATTAAATATAGGGTGTGCCAAGGCGCTATTGTGGTTCAGTGTGGGTTATAAAGAGTGAGTTGCAGCGTGAGTTAATGCATGTGTTGTGTTCTAAAAAGAATAAAAGAGAAAGAGCTTAACGAGTCTTACCAATTACAGTTTACAAGTTTCATATTATATCTTGTTCGGATTTACTACTTGCGACTTGCTTTTATGTTTCTACCTTACATGCCAGTACATTATTGTCGTACTGACGTCCCCATTGCCTGGGGGCGCTGCATACATGCCTGCAGGTCCAGACAGATATCCAGACAGATCTCTTCAGTAGGAGTTGCAAAGTTCAGCCATTTTGGTAAGCTCCATTCTTCCTGGAGCTGACGAGTCAGAGGTCTAGCTTATATTTTGGCCAGGTTATGTATATGTACAACTTATGGGTAGTCCAGGGCCCTGTCTTGGATATGAGATATTTTACTTACTCCTAGAGGCTTGTAGACGTGTATATGTACATCAGTGTTGGGTATGGCCTTGTCGGCCTTGTTATTAGCTATCTACTATGATAATAGCCTTGTCGGCCTTGAGTTGCTTAACTACTATTGAGCTTTTAGTGTTTCAAATTGCTATTCTTAGAGACCTTGTCGGTCTCAGACCCCTAACAAGTTTAATAGAGATACACTCTATTTTGACACCCTCGGCCTTTTGGGGCTCCGGGTGTCGGTCATGCCTCCCATGGTTTGGGGCGTGACATTTGGCTTGGGTCCCAATGCTTCTGGACTAATTTTGGGCTATTGGGTTCCATTTTGGAAGAGTTGGCCATTTGGGCATGGGGGGCCACTTTTGTTACAATCAACCTATGCTGAAAGTTTCATCAATTCTGTTTAGCCCAGAATGTTATTTCTGGTAGGGTAGCACCTTTGGTTGGTGTCCGCGAGGTTTGAAAGGTTCCTCGAGCATACGATCGGAATGGTTTAGTCTTGTGTTACAACTGGTAAGTTGCTTCTTCTGGTACAGGCACAACAACAGGTGCCTTGGCTGCACTTGTGTTGCCGCACCTGTGACCTAGGTACCATGCCTGTGGTGCCTGGTGGCTTCAGCAGGGTGCATGCATGTGCCTCTTTGCCTGCCGTGGTGATGGCACCCATTCGGCCCTTCGACCGCGCCTGCACCCTAGTGCTGGCAGCATATATAACTATTTCCCCTTCATTTGTTGCATTCCCTAAACATTTTTACTCCATTTTCTTCAGCTCCAAAGCTCCAAATTTTTTG
The DNA here is from genome assembly GCA_003996215.1 of Jaltomata sinuosa. Classification (NCBI taxonomy): domain Eukaryota; kingdom Viridiplantae; phylum Streptophyta; class Magnoliopsida; order Solanales; family Solanaceae; genus Jaltomata; species Jaltomata sinuosa. Next base: position 139,146 of record QJPP01004135.1, read on the forward strand.
GGGGCTTATTCCAAAGCATTGAGGTGCATATTTTTTGGTCCGTGATCATTTTCTCTACTTCAATCAGTAGGTTTCCTTCTTTAATTTTGGAATTATCCTTTTTAAATTCCCTTTTTGTTCATGGCATTGCAGGGACTATTTTAGCCCCTTTACTTCCTCGAATCTTGCTCAAATTTTTGAGCATGTGTTCCTGGTGATGTTGTGAACATCGTGGCAATTTTTATTTTTGAATTTTGGGTTGTAGGGCTCACGGGCCTACTTTTGACCCAAATTTCAAATTGGCTAAACTATTAGCATTATAGGTACCGTTAGCTTCATATTGATGAGTAGAGTATTGTTCAGATAGTTGCTTTGCTATTCAGAACTTCTTGGAGCAGCTCAAGCTTTGACGACGTCTTTCCAGTAGCTTGTCATTGGACTTCAGGTAGGTTACGACTTACCTACCTTACACTTTGCGCATATAGAATATAATTGTATTATCTAGCATCTTTGGGTTGGATTTACTATATTGGCACCTCAAACCTTGTCTGTTTTCTTCTGTCCATCTTCTTTTCTATGTTGGCTTTAGTATTCGAACTAGTTTTGTAGTATTACCCCTTGTGGCACTGTGTGTCCTTGTATATGCATTTGGACCATAGGTGGGAGGATATTTGGGAAATATTCATGAGTCTCGAACATCGGATTATCATATTAGGCTGGTTATCTATGTTGTAGAGCGGATTGAGCATGTGCAGGACCGATAGGTTAATTGTGAACCATTGGGCTATTGATTGTATGCCAGCATATCATAATTATTCATTCAATGAGTTTTCTACATTTATTTACTACTACAAGGTTGCGAGCCTAACTATCACCGGTTTTTTAAACCTTGCATGGCCCTGAGGACCCATTTTCAGTATAAACGGTTCTAAATGGATTTGAAACTGGTTTTGTTGATCTTATTAAAGTAAAAGATATTAAATGATGATTTTGTCATTGGATTTTAACACTGATACTAGACTCGGTTGAGATGTAGCTCTAGATTATATGTTACTACTGATTTTGAGATGATACTAGACTTGGACGAGCTGAGCGCTACACTTATTTTTACTAATTTAGACTCAGATATACTCCAAGCACTTATATTGAGATTCTGAGATTTTGTATGTGATTGCATAGACCTCCATGGACATCACCAATATGGACTAGAAGCTACGAGCTATGAGTTCCGGAGGAGGGGTATATGGTGTGGTTAAGGTATACGGGGGACTCCTTCTATGTATCCTACCTACTGGGCCTGCAGGCATCGGAGGGGGTACATAGAGTACTATTGGCACACCTAGTTCTATCATACCACATCATATCATTCATTCTGTTATGGTTCCACCCTTGCTTGCTATTTGTTGAGCATACGCTCTGGTAGTATGTGATTTCGGAGTGTTTTTTTTTACTTGTTTATGTTCCTCGGGTGTATGGGGGCCCATTTGGACTGTAGGTAGATTAGCTTACCCGCTCCTATTGTAGTACTTATTAGTTTCCCTTTCTATCATTGGTGGATTTGTTTATTCTCTCTTATGGTAGTACTTGTGAGGTTGCCTTTCCAATCATTCTTATCTTATTAGTTGTTTTGTTAGCATGTTTATGTTAGTTTCTTTTCCTTCTTTCCCTTTTATTTGAGGTTACCAGTATACTTCCATGTTTATTAAACTCTCTATATATTGTTGTTGCAAGGATCGAGGTGAGTTCTCTACTCCTTCACCTGTGTTCTATTATATATATCTTCTGTGGCTAGCATAGAATTCTTTTATTTTCCTTGTCTTCTATTTGTTTCTAGTTTTCGTTAGCTTTCCTCTGTTTGCTTCTATAACTACTTCTTTCATATCTGCTTTATACTGCATTTTTATCTTATATATGCTCAGTCAGCCTATGATGCCTATTGGGTGCCTGTTGCTTTGCAATTGGTGCTCATACTACACTTCTACATCTTCCTGGGGCAGATCTTAGTGTGATCTATCACCATTGATCGCGTGGATACTCGTGCAGTTTTTGGACATCAAAGATTAGGGTGAGCTCCTGATGACCGTAGATTGACCATATCTCTTCTTTTGGCAGAGTGTGCTCTTTTGTTTATTTTTGAGACGGTTGTATATTATTTTTTGCACTCTCTTGTACTCTGTATTTTAGTAATGGCTCCTCTACTTTCGATACCAGGTCGCTGAATGATGTAATTTCTTTTTATGTATATTTAGGTTGATTTCACTTTTGGATGTTTTCCTTATCTGCTTTTGCTTATTTTACCTCTTATACATGCTTGCTTAGTGGTAGCCCATTACTAACTGTTCCGGGCTACGGGGATAGGTTCGCCTACAGGGGTGTTGTAGGTACCATCACGACCTTAGAAATTGGGTCGTGACAATAGCTATGGTATTTAAGACAAAATTTAAAATATTCTTTAGCTTAAAATAGAACAATATGAAGCAGGTAAATAAACATGCACATCAAAAACACCCTAATTCACCTGTCTAGTAGAACTCAGTTGAGGAAAGAAACACACTTAATCAGGGACATGAACAAACTCCATCACAATCTCAATCAGGTCTCTAAAGCAAAGTGAATTGGAGCTCGAAATGAGCAAAGATGAAAATTATTTAAAAAAAAGGAAGAGAGGTTTACCTTTCCTAGAGTAGCTAACGAGACTTCGAGCCTTCACCGGAAAAAGTTCACCACACCACTGGAAAACAAAGACCGATTTCAATGGAACTTATTTACTTTTTCTGAACCTTTTGGACTTTTCTTTGAGTTTAGAGAACGGTTCTTCAAAGAAAACCCAATAGATCCAAAAAAACCCAGCCCTTTACAATGATAAAGAAAGGGCTATTTATAGGGAATTTTTGGGTTCGTTTAGAGGAAAAACAATGGGCCTTTTTTGAGCAAAAATTGTTGGTGGAAGTCAAATTTGAACTCGGTTTTGACCAAATTTAACCACATCTGTACTATCTCAGTACCAATTAGAGAGAATTTTCCCATGATTTTAAGGGAGATGAATGTTGAGCAAGCCATCAGTCCCCTTCTAGAACATTTATGGTTCTTCCATCTAGCAAATTGTAAGTTTTGACGAGGTTTGGATGGAGTATGGGAGATTTGGGTGTTGTTTGTTTGTGTTTTGTTGCTTTTGGGTAGAAAACGTTGGGGTTCGAGGGTTTCTTCATCCGGTTCTTGTACGAAAAAGGAGAAGATGAAGGAGTATAGGGATATGAGGCATACAAGGCATGTCCGTTACTTTTGTGCGGTCTTTCGAGAAAATTGAGGTGCGTGTGGTATAAATGTGAGGGAGTAATATAGTGTAGGCATGTAAGTATATGTCTGATGAAGAAATAATGGGGTGGGTGGGTTTTGGTGAAAAATAATTGGGCTGAGGGAGAATTAAATTTGGGCCAAGTGGTTCGACTTCGGTGGGTGAGGATTTGATTTATGGGATGACCACTTTCCTTTGCAAATGTGGCTAGATTTTAAGTTAAATTATGACAAAATTGATTAAAAATATGGTCAAATCGACTTCATTTCGAGGAATTAGGTCAGAATTGAAACAGAGACAAATTGAATTCCTAATTAATTAAATAAGCTTCTAATTTTAACAATTAGAAATAATTATTTTATAAAACATAATTAACCTATTTAATATCAAGGGATCAGTTATACAATTAACCTAAAATTTTAAATCAACTATTGAGGAAAATAAAACATTTTCAAATTAAGCATGATTTCACTCGAAATAACTTTCAAAATGTTTTCTTAAGTGAAAATTATATGATTCTATATAATTAAATATAGAATATATTTATTTTACCTAAAAATCACAAAATTAACCTTAAATCAATTTTGAAAATAATTATTTCAAAATTATTTAAAATGATAGAACCAAAAATTTAATTAGGAATGTGGAGGGAAAAAATTGATTGTCAGCAAAGGAAACAACCAACTCATCCCCAAAATAATATCAAAGTCTACCATGCCCAGAATCACTAAGTCTACCCAAGTATTGTAACCCATGAATGTAACAGGACAAGAACGGTAAATTCTAGGAACAACAGTAGAATCACCAACAAGGGTAGAAACATGCACAGGAACATCAAGTACATCACATATCATATCCAATCCCACAACAAAGTAGGTAGACACATATGTAAAAGTAGAATGGGGATGAAATAAGGATGTATCCATCCTTACACAGACTAGAATAACACTTATGATCACTGCATCAGATGCCTCTGCTTTGAACCTGTGTGGAAAGGCATAGAAATGATTCTGACTTGCCTGCATGCTGCCCCTAGTGAGATGCGTACAACCACTACCAGTCGGTCCCACCCTAATTGGGTTGGGTGCCAACTCTACTAGCTGAGTGACCACTATGCCTGCCTGAAGGCGGTCCCTACCATGTGAACCATCTCTCCTACCTGTTGGAGCTTGACTCGTAGGACTCGCTTCTGAGCTGGCTAACCTATCTATATTAATCTGGGACACAATCTGCAAATGTGCCAAACCTGATCACATATATAGCAAGCCTTATCCAAAGTGGGCCATTAAAGCAAAGGCAAAAAAGAGATATGGTAACGCTCCCAGAACGGAAGGGGCGAACAAGGTTCCGTATGAACACCTGGTACAAATGACTTGTGTTAAGAGGATGAGCCACTACCATAAGACATTTTTTTTTCTTTTTAGGAGTGGAACATAAGCAACACTAACCAACTGATCACACTAACGCAGTGGACAACTGAAATTATGATTACATATGATAACTTTACATTGTCGACAAAGCCTCTAATAGAATTTATCACTATACAATGACAGATGGTCGAGGCAAGACCTCGACATACCCAAGCCATAATTATAAATACGACCAAAGAGCACCAAACATCTATTGGCTCCAAATGAAAAAGAGAGCTCACCAACTGCCTCGTGGAATATGAAATGAGTGTCTAAGATAGAAGTCTGTTGACTTATGTACACGATCCTGCATATACAAAGATACAGCACCCCCGAACGTAGGGACGTCAGTACATATACAACTGTACTGTTATGTAAAGCAGACAGAATGACAAGCGAATATATGGAGAGGCTCAATGAATCAAATAATAAAATGAGCAACCATAGATAACTGAATACTAGAACTGTAACTGTGAGCGTACAAGTGACTGATGCTCAATATAAATCTATAACCTATGCATTTGCCTCATTAACTTATCATATAATAACTTATGAGTAATTCATCGTTATAAAGCACCTAGTAATTTGCCTAGGTGACATCCTATGCCTACTTTTTAATACAAATAATCATATGATGGCCTACCAAAGGCGATCAATATCAAGTGTGAAGCATATGTTTCCCAAATACTCATGACTATGATTTTATAAACATGCCTTTAATCGCGGTCAAATACAAGGTACGCCCTTTGAGAGCTCACTATAAGGGTCTGGCAGCAGGCCATATATGCCATATATTGGCTCGAGTCAGGGGAAGTAGTGTATAACGTTTTGGCTGACTCCAAATGCAAATAGTGCCACAAGGGCGGGTACGCCACAAGATTCAGGCTCACTATAATGGTCTGGTCTCAATCCTGTGCACAGAATCACATCGCGCGAATGTGTCAAGTAAAACCTATGAATACCCTTTCCTCGTCGTGTGTTGTTTAATTACATAATGCCTTAAAGAACTATAACAATTAGATTATGATAAGGATCGCTTAAATTCTCAAGTATGGTCTTCATATAACACTTAACTTCTTTAAGTATAATATCTAGCTATTCAAGCTCTAGTTCTGCATTTCATCTTATGGATATATTGCCTATGTGATCAAATTTACAAATATGACTATATTGTAGCCATTTATACTCATTTATAAAATGTTATAAATGCACCATGCGACTTGTAAGAATTTCAAGTAAAGATACTTACGATCACGGAAAACAGTTTGAATACTTGAAAACATTAAGAGTACTTGACTCGAGGGAATAATATGGATATGTGACTTCAATCGATAAGCCTATAAAGCTTGAAGACAAAAAGTTTAGAGTGGAACGAGCATATATATATTTGACCATATTAGACATGTAATCATGTGATTGACATATGGAAAGGGAAGGCTTTGTTCACATATATCAAGCAAACTATATTGACTCTTTCAGGAGGAAGCAGTGACTTACGGTAGTCCCTTAATGGCGGAGGAGGTTGTAGCTTTACATACCTTTAGTACTTTCCTAGGTAATGGTAGCACCATGAGTTCGAGACAACTCAACATGTGTGGGTGTAGCCTTCACGTAGAAAATCACTAGCCTCTACCATCCAATTGGCAACCAATTAACTACAAAATAATATATGCATCCATCAATTAACCCTATAGTTCATCTAACAAATTATTCTAATATTTTCACTTGTTCAAAACTAGTTAAACTCGTTAACAACTCTTTAGGTATAATCCTCTATTTTCCACTTATATTAAGTCAGTATCAAATCTTTTCGATCAGTAGGAAATCCCCAAGAATCCACCTTTATCAATGATTTCATTTTTTCCCTCTTTCAAGAACCCTAATTTCATCAATACCCACTTCAAAAGCCAATGCAAAAAATTCAAATTAAATAATATTCCCACTTCACACTACATCCCAAACTTATTCCATAATCATACTCGAGTTTGGGATAGAAAAATTACCTATTTGAAATTAAATCCCAACTTGAGTTCTTGAGGGATCCTCAAAATTCTTGAATGAAAACTACTAATGGTCTAAGATTTTTGGATTGACGTCTGCCTCTCCTTCATCAGAATCTCTTCCATCTTTACAGTCCCCAATTTTCTCATTAATTTCACTAAAGAAGAAAAGGAAAAGAGAGCAGCTAGGCTTATCATGTTTTCTGGGGGAAAAGATCCCAATTAGAAGTCCATTTTTCCTATTTACTTCACTTATAGGAAAGGTCAAAGTGGGATCCACTTTCTAAATACTTTTAACTTAAATAATGGTATGGCCACTTAAATAGAGTATTACCCCAACATGCAGCAACAAGGTTAAATCAATTTAAAATATACACGCCCACAACGGTACTACTGCACATAGGTAAAGTTGTGCATTTTAACTCAAAATATTGTGAAGCCATTATTTAGTATATTTCCTTGGGAACTCTTAAATACCAAATTGTATACATCACTAGAAGGTAGACTCAAAAACCATTAATCTAATATATAGTACAACACATAACTCTTTTTAGATTAGGAGATGTACTCGTCTAAAGTATTAAAATTAATCTAGAATTTTCCGAGGTGTTACATTCTCCCCACTTACGATCATTCATCCTCGAATGAGCTTGTAGCTTATTTTGAGACCTGTAGTTATCCAAGAATTCCATGATATCACTTGATCAATAATTTGAACTTCACTTTACCCATCATAAGGCCTTGAAATTTGACTAACTCTCAAAATTTCCAAAAATTTCGACAGAGTTTCCTCTGTAAATGGGCCTATCAAAAACCTGTTAGCTAGACAGAATGCATATATGTATGCTTCACAGAGTGTCACATTACAACAATACTCCACAAATAACAACCGAGGCTCCGTTTGGCCTTGATACTCATATAAAAGCTACAACAAATATTGTATCTTACTTTATACTCTGCATCTGGACGCTGCATCATGTAAAACTCTGAAATCATAGGCACAAATCAAGTACCTAAACGTATCATAAAAGAGTTAAATAACAACTGAACAAATGGATTATGGACCCATGTTTACTTAGGCTCCACTTGTCATTCCTGCTGAATCATGTGATGCCTTTCATAGGCGATATATTAAAAGTATCAGTTAACAATATAAAATTCTAACTCCTTAATAAAGACATTTGTTATATCTAAGGGGTCTCGATGACTCAGTTCCTTTGACAATCTTTTAGACAACCGAATAAGTTACCCTATTTGCCCTCTTCCTAGGGATAAACTTAATCCTTACCTCTCTATTTAAGTAAGTATACATTATTTAAGAAATCAATGGCATGAAATCATATAAACATGTGAGCCACATAAAATGACTTTAACCTATGAATCATAAATCTAATAGGCATGTAACTTATGAACTAGAGAGAAATATATAACATGTAATCTATATGCGGGAAAATTGTGAAAACCTATGGCAGATGAACTTGTAAACTATAAAATAACATGTGACCAATAAAACAAATAGCAGGTAAATAGATGAGTTATGACACAAACTCTACCATATAGTCATATAAGCCGGCAGGCTGTAAAATTACTTGATACACAGGCTTTTAAATCGATGAGACGAAAGCATATAAGTAAATTAGTTACGATATACAAGCATGTGGATATAAAGGCACCTAACACATGGGTTCTAAAATTGCAAAAATTATATAGCATATAGATGAGAAAAATTTGGATACACACATGAATGTGTGATTTACATTAGCGCTAATATCAAGCACCTTGGTGGGTACCATATGGAGATGAAAGAGGTTAAGTGAAGAAATACCACCACTTTCTAAAAATTAAAAAAAAAAGGCCATGTAATCAACAGAAACAAACAGAGGTTTCGATTAACACAAAATTTTCTTTAGAACAAGATCATGCTTCAAAGGTATGTATCGAATACATCCATGCTCTCATTTTAGCTTTTAACTTCCAAACTGTTGGTGTTCTAACTTGTTGAAAATTGAACATGTGCCCTTTTTTTCAGTTTGCTAATAAATCCAAGGGGTTTAATATTGGTGCCTCAATTTGTGGGCCTGAGGCCATGATAGAGTCGATAGCTTCAACTTTTCAGCTACATTACAATAATTTCCAAAGTGGAAAACAAATCATAAACCATTTTTCAGCTTCGTTCAATAAATTTCACCCTCTAATACTTAGTATGAACATCTATCTAGTACATTGTCTATAAATCAATTATATAAAAGTTCATTCAAATAAGATAAGCCTTATAAGCAAGTCAACATATACTATATGAGTAAATAGACTTTTGACATCTCTACATAGGTGAGCCGTGACACGTATATTACTTAAACAACTACACCATGAATAGGGTGACACATAAGCATATGACCCATAAAGCCTATAATCTATAGATAATAATTTTCAATGTGTATGACATGTAGATCAGTGGACTATGACATGATATTTTCATATAATCAAATAAACAAGTAAGCTATGGAAATACCTAACTCATAAATTTTAAAATTGTGGAAAGTTATAGCCTATAAATAACTTAATTATGATGTATGAGTATATGAGTTATAACCTATAAACAGATGTCCTTACAACCTATAAATAATTAAACATATGTCATATGAGTAGTTTAATTTTCTTTCAAAACGTATAACATTTAAACAAATAAACTATAGAGCATGTAACGAAGAAACGAGTGACCTATAATGTCTATAACATGTAAATAAATAACCCATAATATATGAAAAAAACCTCTAATGCGTATGTACATAACATGTGATCAAATATTTCATGAAACAAATAATATATAGACAAGTAATTTATAAAATATCTAATCTTGTAGATCGATATATAGAATTTAAGCATCTTATACATGTAACATACAACTAGGATTCATATAACATATAGCCTATAAGCAAATGGTCTAGGATACAAATAACATATAAATAAATCGTCCGAAAAACATCTAACATATGGATCAATATTTTATGAAACATATAGCATGTGAACACACTCCTTGTAAAACATGTAGCATATTAATAAATGATTTATGTAGCATGTAGCTTAAGAAAAAAAATGATCTAAGATATACTTATCATATAAATAATGATTTGTATAATCTGTAATCTATACACAAATGATCTATTATACAAATAACATATAGACAAATAATCCCTAAGTATCATATTAGCAATAGGCTTTAAGACATGTAACACGTATAATTATACAAGCAAGTAAGTTATGACATTTACATATATGTATTCATGAAAATTTAATCCTATAGGTATCTAGAAATTACATCGACACCAAATCACGACACTACTGATCATTAAAACTATATAATCATTCCTCTATAAAATTCTCTAACCTTTATAAGAGTCGTACTCTAGCCGGGAGCTGCATTTCACATATATACTTAGTATGGGATGTTCAGATAAGCTTCAACATTATCTTAAATGCAATAACTGCTTCCTTATAATCAATTAACTGATACTATGTCTCTTGCTACTCGGAGCACTTTGATAAATCATAGCTTATGTCTAACCCCTTGATATTCTTCAATCCTAATATTTAGTCACGTACTAATACCCTTCTTAACTCTAAGATAACTCATAATGATACATACTTATACCTATATTCCCATAAGTCTATTGAAAACTCAATTCCCGAGTTTGCTACTATCAAAGGATTTACACAGGTCATTACCTAATTGGGGTACTCTAATGCACATAATTTATAAAAATCATTTATATTATCGCTTGAAAATAATTTCTAATAAAGCATCTAGGCCTTGTTGATAAAATAAAGAAATCTCTAGTTAACAATGGTATGACACATTTACTTAATAATTCAGGCCACTACTACATTTTCAACTTATAAGGAGCCTATTCGACTGTCCCTTTTCTAAGCATAGACGTAATCCTGAAGATTTTGATTATTTTCCGAAAGAAGTATTGAACATCCTTCATACATTTAAATCTTATAACTACTGGAGGGATCATGCATAAAGGCTTTCAGACTTAAAAGTCAACTGTATTCTTCTGCAAAAGTTACATCAGGGGATGCCATCTTTTAATTCTGCAGACGAACAACTCTTAATCAAGTAAGCCTTTGACTAATCCCCATCTTGGGAACTGCTTAGATAAATCTGAGAGTAACACCCAGTACAACTATAACTATTGTGGGCAAATAAGCCTATGCATATTTTTCTTCTATAAAACAATGGTGGATCTAAAAGATCAGACTTACTTCGACCAAATCCAATATATGAGCATTAATGTGACTAGTTATTTTGAAGCAGAAAACTGTCCATTTGGCAATACTGAAGTTTGGTCTTTGCCTTGGTCTGGGGTTGCCTTCAATAGATAAAATCTATATCAAGATTAAGCAGATTATGGATGAGAAGTAACTTCTTAGGACTTAGCTCTGTCGCACGATCTAGATCATGAAAGAAGGTCATAATTCCTAAATGCCCAAGCAGACCCTCCATTATAAATGTGGTGCACATCACATTCATAAGTGAGGCTCTACTAGACACGGCTTTGTAAACTCCCTGGGACATATGAACCTAGGCTCTGGTACCAAGTTTGTAACACCCCAGAATGGAAGGGGCGAACAAGGTTCCGTATGAACACCTTGTACAAATGACCTGTGTTAAGAGGATGAGCCACTACAATAATATTTTTTTCTTCTTTTTAGGAGTGGAACATAAGAAACACAAACCAACTGATCACACTAACGTAGTGGACAACTGAAGTTATGATTACATATGATAACTTTACATTGTCTACAAAGCCTCTAATAGAATTTATCACTATACAATGACAGATGCTCAAGGCAAGACCTCGACATACCCAAGCCATAATTATAAATATGACCAAAGAGTACTAAACATCTATTGGCTACAAATGAAAAAGAGATCTCACCAACTGCCTCGTGGAATATGAAATGAGTGTCTAAGATAGAAGTCTGCTGACTTATGTACATGATCCTACGTATACAAAGATACATCGCCCTCGAACGTAGGGGCGTAAGTACATATACAACATGTACTGGTATGTAAAGAAGACAGAATAACAAGTAGACATATGGAGACGCCTAATGAATCAAATAATAAAATGAGCAACCATAGATAACTAAAAACTAAAAGCTCTTGTCTGGAACTGTAACCTTGAGCGTACAAGTGACCGATATACAATATAAATCTATAACCAATTCATTTGCCTCATTAACTTATCATATAATACCTTATGAGTAATTAATCATTATGAAGTGCCTAGTAATTTGCCTAGGTGACGTCCTATGCCCACTTTTTAATATAAATAATCATATGATGGCCTACCAAAGGCGATCAATATCAAGTGTGAAGCATATGTTACCCAAATACTCATGACTATGATTTTATAAACATACCTTTAATCGCGGTCAAATACAAGGTACGCCCTTTGAGAGCTTACTATAAGGGTCTACCCGCAGGCCATATGTGCCATATGTTGGCTCGAGTCAGGGGAACTAGAGCATAACATTTCGGCTGACTCCACAAGATTCGAGCTCACTATAATGGTCTGGTCTCAATCCTATGCACAGAATCACGTCGCGCGAATGTGTTAAGTAAAACCTATGAATACCCTTCCCTTGTCGTGTTTAGTTTAATCATATAATGCCTTAAAGAACTATAAACATTAGATTACGATAAGTATAGTTTAACCTCTCAAGTAGGGTCTTCATATAGCACTTAACTTCTTTGAGTATAATATCTAGCTATTCAAGCTCTAGTTCTGTGTTTCATCTTATGGATATGTTGCCTATGTGATAAAATATACAAATGCGACTATATTGCAGCCAATTATACTCATTTATAAAATGTGATAAATGCACCATGCGACTTGTAAGAATTTTAAGTAAAGACACTTACGATCACTGAAAACAGTTTGAATACTTGAAAACATTAAAAGTACTTGACTAGAGGGAATAATATGGATATGTGACTTCAATCGATAAGCCTATAAAGCTTGAAGACAAAAAGTTTAGAATGGAATGAGCATATAGATATTTGACCATAGTAGACATGTAATTATGTGATTGACATATGGAAAAGTAAGGCTTTGTTCACATATATCAAGCAAACTATATTTACTCTTTTTGGAGGAAGCAGTGACTTACGGTCGTGCCTTAATGGCGGAGGAGATTTTAGCTTTACATACCTTTAGTACTTTCCTAGCTAACAGTAGCACCATGAGTTATAGAAAACTCAACATGTGTGGGTGTAGTCTTCACGTAGCCAATCACTAGCCTCTACCATCCAATTGGCAACCAATTAACTACAAAATAATATATGCATCCATCAATTAACCCGATAGTTCATCTAACAACTTATTCTAATATTTTCGCTTGTTCAAAACTAGTCTCATTAACAACTCTTTAGGTAAAATCCTCTATTTTCAACTTATATTAAGTCAATATCGAATCTTTCTGATCAGTAGGAAATCCCCAAAAATCCACCTTTATCAATAATTTCATTTTTTCCCTCTTTCAAGAACCCTAATTTCATCAATACCGACTTCATAAGCCAATGCAAAAAATTCAAATTAAATAATAATTCCCACTTCACACTACATCCAAAACATATTCCATAAGCATACTCAAGTTTGGGGTAGAGAAATTACCTATTTGAAATTAAATCCCAACTTGAGTTCTTGAGGGATCCTCAAAATTCTTGAATGAAAACTACTAATGGTCTAAGATTTTTGGATTGTCGTCTGCCTCTCTTTCATCAGAATCTCTTCCATCTTTACAGTCCCTAATTTCCTCTTAATTTCACTGCAGAAGAAAAGGAACAGAGAGCACCTAGGCTTCTCACGTTTTCTGGGGGAAAAGATCCCAATTAGAAGTCCATTTTTCCTATTTACTTCACTTATAGGAAAGGTCAAAGTGGGCCCCACTTTCTAAATACTTGTGACTTAAATAATGGTATGGTCACTTAAAAAAAGTATTACCCCAACATGCAGCAACGAGGTTAAATCAATTTAAAATATAGACGGCCACTACGGTACTACTGCACATAGGTAAAGTTGTGCATTTTAACTCAAAATATTGTGAAGCCATCCTTTAGTATATTTCCTTGGGAACTCTTAAATACCAAATTGTATACGTCACTAGAAGGTAGACTCAAAAACCATTAATTTAGATTATAGTACAACACATAACTCTTTATAGATTAGGAGATGTACTCGTCTAAAGTATTAAAATTAATCTAGAATTTTCTGAGGTGTTACAAATATAACCACTCTGATCAGAAAAAGACTAGATGGCCCCTGACAGACCCCCAGCTGATACCTGCATCACTGACTGCACAAGGCATCCTTGATACCCTTGTGAAACCAAAACCTTAGCAAAAGAGCCATTGTAGCTACCACCCTTTTGGGCCTACTTTTCAGCGGACTTATCATAACCATCTTATTTTTCCCTTTCCATATTTCTAACATGCTCAACCACTCCCTGAAAATTCATCCTAAAAGACATAAACTGAAGTGCAAATAATTGACGTCCTGTATTCAACCCATTAACAAACCTATGAATTCTCTCTTCCTATGAATGCAATAAATATAATGAATATCGAGACAATGAGTGAAATATGGCCTCATAGGCCACAACTGAAGAACTACCCTACTCAATACAGGTAAACTCATCCCGCCTCTTATCTCTCAAAGTATGAGGGACGTACTTCTCTAAAAATATGGTATAGAACTGATTCTAAGTTAATGGAGGTGATCCAACTGTCTTGCCCTCCACATAAGCTATCCACCATAACTTTGCATTCCCCATCAGCTGATAAGTAATGAATTTAACTCCATATTTCTCTACCGCCCCTATTTTATTGACCCTCTCATTACAATACATAATGAACTCATAAGCATCTTCAGCTTCAGTACAATAAAAATCGAAGGCTTAATTTTAGTAAACCTCCATAATCAGTCATGCTCGTCTCTAGTCATCACTGGCCCAGTAACCAGTCGAAGAAATATCCTCACCTCAAAAGCCTTGTCCATCCATAGAGCCACAATAACAACATGTTGAACCCCCCTAATTTTGACATATAGGAGCTGGAGGTGCTACCCCAGTCCCTTCCAAACTGCCCATAATTGTTAAAACCTATTGTTCACATATGAAGAAACCATAGCAGGCGCATCAGCTCCTTAGACTAGTATCGCCGCCTCTTCTGGTGTGAATCCAGCATGGTCCTCTATTCCAGCGTGATCCTTTAAATGGGGGGGATTATGACCTATCACAAACTATTCCATCAGCTGGATCTTTTCCCCAGGAGGACACTGCTCTCCATCCCCTACCTTTTCCTCCTCCTCTTGTGCATCTCTATGTTAAGCCATGGCCCTAGCAGCCTACTTAAATGCCACCTCTCTTGCCATTGTTATAAGTTTCCTCACTATCTGTGAGAGAAATGAATTAAGAGGTCAGATACTAATTTGGATCACCAGATATGAATTTGAATCAAATAATAGAATCAATGAAAGAAAGAATGAAGTTTTCCTAGTGCCTTGTATCTTCTCAAAGAAAAGTATAGACATCTCCATAAAATTCCTCAAGACTCTACTTGAAATGTCCTTGTAAGATAAGATTGACTAACCTAAAGCTCTGATATAAACATTTTTATGACCCAAATGATCGTGAGTGGCACCCACACAAACCCCCCGTGGGTAAACCAAGTTCTACCATTTAACCAAAGCCTTAACCCATTTATTTAACCACGATAAAACACTTTAAGGCATAAATATTAAATCTCAAAAACTAATTTAATAAAGTACAAAAGTCAGACTAATACATCCCAAAATTTGATTGTCATCGTACAAGATGTTAACTTACAATGTCTAAGAATATCCAACAATAACCAATAAATAAAATAATGTCTGAAAGATAGAAATCTAGAATTATGAAGATCTATGGCATCCATGAGCAGAAGCAGCTCACCCTCAAATTGATCAACTTGTAATGCTAGATGTGTGGTCTTGTCTAAGCCTCGAGAATACAGTCTTGTAATGACCCTTTCGGTCATTCGCACATTTTTTTACTTTCTTGTACTATTAGATCTTGCTTGTAGCATCCCCAAGTCATTTATGGCTTGCTGAGATTGGTAGTTTGGTGCCCAAGTCATTTGTTTGGTCTTTATGGTCATATCTCTATTTTAGAACTTTACCTTAGGAAATCATTGACTTTGGTCAATATTCTTGGTAATCATGCTCTGAATCAAATTCTGATAGCTTTCTTAGCTCTGGCGCATGGATTTTGGTCTAGTGGGACCTTTGGTAGGGATTCAAGAGCTTTTCAGCTTGGAATTCTCTCTCGTTCTGTGTTTTCAGGCCAATTGGGCTTTCTTGGTTGACTTTGGTCAACATTTGGAGAAGACAACCTCGAATGAAAATTCCACCAGTGTTGTTAGCTCTGGAATGTCGATTCTAGGATAAAGGGACGATTAGTTTGGGTCTTGAGGCTTCCAGACTTGATTTCGGCCCTTAGGTTCCATTTTGGAATTGTTTGCTTAAAGCTTGATTTTGGGCGCGGGGCCCACTTTTCATTAAATTGACCTCTGATTGGATTTTTGTTGATTATCTTAGATCTAGAATGCCATTTTTAGTTGAATAGCTCAATTCATTTATGTTCACAAGACCCCAGATGCATTCCCGAGGCACATCACTTAGAAATCTGCCCTTGGCATGCTACTGGTTGTTGTTAGGGCACACCTGTGACTGCCTGGGTTCCGTTGCACCAGCGCACCTGCGGCTGCCTGGGTGCCATGATATCAGTGCACCTACGGCTACCTAGGTGCCATGGAACCAGTGCAGCTGCGGCTGCCTGGTTGCCATGGCACCAGCGTACCTTTGCTTGCTTAGGCACCGTTGCGCCTGAGCAGACAACTTTTAAAGGGGCTGGCAACCTCTTTCTCTTTCATTTCCCCTCTTTCCAACTCGTCTCTCCCATGGAAATTCACTCCAAAACCTCCATTAAAATACCTTGTTCATCCCAACTTCGTGGATGCTAATATTTTGTCAATCCTTGAGCGTTATTGACTTCTAAACTGGGTAAATCCTATCTTTAGATTCCGTCTCCCTCTATTATCATACCTTTTTGAATTTGGGGAATATTCTTGATTTTAGCTGCTCTTTCTTGTTTGCATGCTCGTGGGCTTGGAAAATTCACTTATTTTGCGTGTTCCATCTCTTCGTGGTAAGTGGTTCTTGCCTTAATTTTTGGTTTTTATTCTTGAAAATCATTCTTAAATTTCTAACTTGAGCGGGCTATTTTGGGCCCTTCCTCTTAGCCAAATTAGCTTAATTTTTTAGCATGCTCTCTTGGTATTGTTGTGATTGTCGTGCTTTGTCCCATTTTTGTTTTTTGGTTATGGTCCATATGGTCCTGCTTTTGACCCGACTATATTTGTAGAAATATGGGTATCGTTGGTCTTATTTTGTCGGGTAGAATATTGTGTTGATAGTGTTTTCGCAAATTGGAGCTTCTCAGAGTAGTTCGAGCTAGGATGACATTGTTCCCGCAGCTAGTCGTCGGATGATAGGTAGGGTTTGGGTTTCCCTACCTAGACTTTGTGTATATAGGCTATAACTGCATTAATTAGTATCCTTGGGTTGGTTGTTATAGGTTGGTACCCCAGACCTTGTACGTCTCTTCTGTCCGATTTATTCTTATGTTGTTTGTAGTACTTATTGTAGTGTTGTGATATTACTCTTTTGGCCCTATGTGGCCTTTTTATATGACCTTGGACCATAGAGAGTGGGATATTTGGTAATGTTCGCGAGTCTCGGATATCGTGATCTTACTTTAGGCTGGTTATCTGTGTTGTAGAACTGATTGTGCCTGTGCAGGGCCGATAAGAATGTTTGTGAGCTGTTTTGGGCTAATCTATTATTTGTGAGCATATCATTCATGCAAAGGATTTTTCTGTATGTTTTACTAGTATTTTGTTTTCGGGCCTACTATAATCAGTTTTATAAACATTGCATGGCTCGAGGGGCCAATCTTCAATACAAATGTTTATAAAAAGGGAATTTTGAAATGATTTATGAAACCTCTTGGAGTAGAGAGGATATTACAATATTTTTACCACCCGTTTTCACACTAATACTAGACTCAGCAAGGCTAGGCGCTAGATATGTTTTACTATGTATTTAGACCTGGATACTCTTCGGGTACCCTTTATAAGAGTTATTGAGACTTTATTACTTATTTAGACCCAACTATGCTTTGGGAACCCTTTAATGGGGTTTTAAGAATACTACCACTAATTTAGACCCGGTTTAATTCTAGGCATGTACTACGAGATTCTAATTATTGAGTTATATATTGAGATTCTCATTTTTAGTATGTGGTCTACGAGTAGACCTCCATGGACTCTGTCATTCCTAGACCAAGAGCTGCAAGTTGAGGGTGCCGGAGGAGGGATATACAGTGGAGTTGAGGTAAATGGGTGCGACCTTCTATGGATCCTACCTTTATTATGTGTTTTCGGTGCTGGAGGTGGGTAACATATGGCACTACTATCACACTTGGTTATATCATATCACATAATCATGCATATTTCATTTGGATTTAACCCTTATTTGATGTTTTCTCAGTGTACGCTCCGGTAGTATGGGCAGTCAGAGGGTTTATTTTTACTTGATTGTGTTACTCGGTTGTATGGGCGGCCGTTAGGACTGTAGGTAGACTATATTACTCCTTTCATATTATAGAGTTTGTTGCGGCCTTGGGTTATAGATGGATTTGTGGTTTCTAGCCTATTGAGGACCTGGTTATTTAGACTGTGATTATTAATGGCCTAGTGGGTCCTACATTGTTGATGCACTTTTTATGTGTCCTTCTGAGCATTTGTAAACTACTTGATTCTTTCCTTTATCGTGGTTATGAGTAGTGGCATTCGGTTCTTTTTGGCTTAGTTATTCCATCCTAGGGTTGCACTCGTGAGGTTGATTTCTGTCTATGCTTATCTTGAAGTTGAGTTTTAGCATGATTCTGTTATTATATTACTTTTAGCTTGAGTATGTTTAACTGATTTCCTTCTTTCCCAATTTACTTGAGGTTACATGTTTACCGCCATCTTTCTAACTCTCTCCTTGTATATATGTTTATTGCAAGGATTCCATGTGAGTTCTTCTTTCTTTCACATGTGTTTCTGTGTTATATATATCTTCTGTTTCTAGCATAGCTTGTCTGGGATTCTTGGTTGACTTCTCTTCGTGCTAGTTTTCTTGTGCTTTCTCTGTTGCTTAAGTGACTGCTGCTTTGCTATTTTCTATATTACTATTTTTATATCGTATATGCGCTCAATCAGCCGATGATGCCTACTGGGTTTCCCTTGTTTAGCAATTGGTTCTTATACTACACTTCTGCATCTTTTTGGTGAAGATATTAGTGCAAGATTTTGCCGTTAATCGCGTGGAGACTCGTGTAGTGTGGATATTCGAGATACAGTGAGCACCTAATGATTGCGGCTTAACTGCATCTTATCTTTTGTACTGTTACTCTTTATTTATTTGAAGATAGTCGTACTTATTATTTTGTTAGTTCTAGCACTTGTATTATATTTAGAAGATCATGTACTATCGATACGAAGCCTTGTGGTTGGTGTAGTTTTCCTTCTTTATATATATTCAGGTTGTTACTTCCGTATTGTCTTTCTATATTATATCTTCTTCTGCTGATTTTGGCTTATTGAGAATATTTGTTAGGTAGTAGCCCATTACTAACTGTTTTCGGCTACATGAAATGGTTCACCTACTGGGGGGTTATAGGTGCCATTATGACCTAAGAAATCGGGATGTGACAGCTCGATGTCAGAGCTCTAGGTTCTATTGTGTCATAGTACAAGAGCAAGTGTCTAAGTAGAGTCTCACTGATTGGTACGATGACATTCGTATCCTATCTGCGGCAGGCTACATGGCATTGTTAGGAAAAGTTCTATCTTCTTGGTTCCTTATCATGTGTCCTGGCTTTTATCAACCTCAAAACTTCATTTGTTTCATTCCTTCTCAGATGCCTAAGATGAGTACGACAACATGTGGTGTCGAGGCTTCTATGATTGTTGCTTTAGTGCTTTCGTCAATGCCAGGATTTCAGGGTGAGAGTTTATCGCATCAGATAGGGGGTGTGGGGCCATCCCAGCCTTCGATAGGGTTTCATGCTACCACAGTTCTTCAGGACACCATGGCTAGGACTCGAGTCCTTCTGTGGGTGTTTCAATACCTCAGAGTAGGGCAGTACCTAGTTCTTCGAGTGGTGCTTTAGTTAGGGTTGAGATTCTAATTCTTCAGCAAGCTTGTATGTCAGTATTGGAGTATGAGGAAATATTTCATAATATGGTTAGGCATACTGCTTGGACTGTGCCTATAGAGTTTAAAATGGTTCAGAGCATTGTTGGAGGTTTGAATTTACCGCTCTGTTTGGCGACCGAGCTCCTGGTTACAGTTGCGATGACCTTCCTTCAGGTAGTTGATCATGATTGGGCTGTTAAGGGTTTATGTCATGAGGCATATGGAGGTAGTAGTAAGAAGCATCGTTGTCATGATAGTTTTTGAGGTTCTCAGAGTCGAGGAAGGGGATTCTACACTAGAGCTCAGTTCTATTGCTTCTTATCTAGCAGATTCAGTTGTTCCAGAGGTTCCAGAGGGTGGTTGTACATATCATGTTGAGCTGAGCATACATGGTACAGATCGGGGTTCCCATAGTTTGCATTCAGAGAGTGTAGGCCATGGTGGCTGTCAAGCTTAAGGAGGGTTTTCCGACCGACATCATTTAGTGGAAATTGTTTTTAGTGCAGTGAGTGTGGCCACTGTGTTATGGATTTCCCCACAATCGCGCAACCAAGTCAATATGGTTGTTACGATTGTGGAGTGGTTGGTCTCTATTCTAGAGATTGCCCCCGGTGAGAGACAATCAAGCCTTCAGCTTCGACTACTGAGTCCAGTGATAGACACCATCAGTATGATACCCCTCTTGGTAGGCCAGAGGAGGAGATTCTGAATACCATTGCTCCAGGTATGGTTTTTGTTACCTTTAGTTAGTGATAGTATTGTTTGCATTGTGATTCTACCCCCTTTTTTGTATTTATGCTTATATGCCTACCTATTTCTTATGTGGTTGTGTTACTACTTAGGTTGTAGTGTTTATACATGTATTTCTCGGTAGATTATTCTTTTGTAGTGTATGGAGTGAGTTTTCTTGAGAGGTAATTACGCGGAGTTATGACTCGTGGGTAGGTCTTGTTAGCCTTGTTTCCAATTTTGTTGTGGTTCTAGGCTTGGGTTGAGTCTTCCTTTTCTAGAGGTCCTAGATGGTTGTTGCCTAGGCCATTATCTAGCAGTTGCTAGAAGTGCTTTTGTTGGTTTGGTGTGATACCAGTGGTTATTCCAGAAATTGGGGATCCGTATTAAGTCAAGTGGTGTTGGATATGCTAGTGAGCATTCAATGGTTTTGCTTTTTCTGGGAAATTAGAATCGACCATACCTAATTGATCAGTTTAGGGTATTGGTAGGTATGTGGGTTGTTCCCATAATTTTCTTCAGTTTCTTATCTTGTTGGGTTGTCTTCTTATTTTGCCTAGTTCAAGTTGGGATGAGTTTTGATTGTGGTACTCTGGTTGAGTTTTTGATTGTGGCATTGTGGTCCAGTTTTGGCTATAGCATTTTTGCTAAGTGTGGACTGCAGCATCGTGGTTGAGTTTTGTTCCTATTATTTTGGTTGGGTTGGGATTTTGGCCTATTCTTTTTCTACCTTATCGAGTGTTACCGGAAGAGTTGTGAGAGATAAGGAAATAGCTCCATGATCTTCTATGAAAGAGTTTGTGGAGTTCTGTGTATCCTTGACAATTGTTTTTTTGGTTTGCAACGGAGGGTGATGACTCCTTTGTTGTGTGTATGAGTTCCTAGCAACAGACTGAGATTACTACTTGTATGTGTGTATGAGTTCCTATTAGCTGACCGAGGTGCCGACTAAGGGTATGTTTGGCTTAGTGTGTGGTGATGTGATTTGGTCGACTAGAGGTTGTAGTGGCTTTTCCTTTAATTGATTCGAGGTCAGATTCCTTCTAATAAGAGATCGAGGTTGTGGACTTCTCTAATACTAGCTTTGAGGACTTGTTGCATTGATTATGGTTTCCTGGTTTTATTATTTGGAAGGACCAAGTCTCAGTAGCATCTACCGATTGGCAGATTGTATACTCAAAGCATAATTGGCTCCAGTTCCTATTGTGTTTATCCATGGCATATGAGTCTACTCAGGGGTTCGACAGAAGCATTGATTAGCAATTGGATTTGGGTTTTAGAATCGTGGGCTAGAAGGTTACATCAAATGGTTCGTGGAAGGTTCTCTTTGGTGGAAGCATCTTTGGTTCAGAAAGCAGTGATTGCAGATAACTTAGCTTCTCTATCTCAGTTTTGGAGTGGTTGTTGGCCTTGTACATCCGGTCCTTTGGCTAACCATTTTATTAGGCTATTCATTCTAGCTCCCAGTGGTATTCTTGTCGGTATGAGGTCCATTCTACCTTGTTTGGAAAGGTTCAGTGGCATAAGTTTGAGAATCAATGGTGGTGTACTATGTGTGATCAGGTTGTGGGGGTTGAAGCCGATAGGGCTACTTTAGGTTCTAATGGTACTTCGAGATAGATGGTCGCCTCGGTGATTTCGAGAGTTAGAGGTTTGAATAGGTTGGTTCTCTGAGAGGTCATCTATTATTTCCAATCCTAGTGTTGTTTAGGCTTTGCCAGTGTGGGTCAGAATTTTGGTATGTTGTATGCTTTGGAGTTATTGGTTTATGTACAGATGTAGTAGAGTAGTTGTTTCGAGACAAAGGGGTGAGTTAGAAGGTTAAGACTTAACCAATAGCTAGGTGGTGACCTTAGACTTCAGACACCCTTTCTTTGCCTACAAGGTGTTTGGACTTGATATTTGCAGCATGGTGGACTTCTTCCTGAGGTGAGACTAGTAACGTGATCTTAAAATTTGAATAGTGTTCGAGTGTTTGGAGCAGCAACAGTATTTCTGAGAGTTTGGAGCTTAGTTGATGGCTACAGACATCATGGTAGGCTTACCACACTCCTTGCAGTGTCTTGGTTTTGGTTTATGTCTTTTAGGAAGGTTTCCCTAGTTCATTCGCTTTCAGTTAATTCAAACATGGTTTAGTTCAACGAGGTTGGTTTTGTTCGACAATTGAGACATTTGTCCATTGACAAAGGGGTTTATACATGCCTTTCTCAACCCAGGTGTGCAGGCTTCAGTCGAGTTCCGATGGTTGATTTAGATGGGTTCAGGTAATGAGGTTGGTCTTAGCAAAAGTGTTCATCCATTGGTCAATGGTCAGTCGGGGTAAAACTACTACAGTTTTAGAGGATGTGCCTTGGGTTAGTATTTTTGGATGTCAAAAGATAGTAAGCTATAGCTTAGCTTGGATAGAGCTTGAGTATAAAGATGGGTTCATTCGAAGTGGTGTACGAGCGGGAACTATGGATCTCCGGTGTGTTAGTTGATGTTTCAAGGGTGGCTCAAGTGTTTGACTTATGTGAAGCTTCATCATTATGGTGCAAAAGGTTTCAGGTTAGAATAAAAGTTTTTGCGGATTAACGGGTTCATAAGTTAGAGTTTTGGTTGGTGATGTTATGGATGAACTTAGTTATGGTATCGAGGGTTCGAGTTCTGTGTGTTGCTCACCTGGGTTCTTTGGTTTTAGTGTTGTGTCGGTGTCTTCCAGTTGAGATTCTTGAGGTTCAGTTTGGTTGGTAGATCTTTTGAGTTTTGGAGTTAAAGGTTGGAATCTATCTTGGCTAGAGTGAAGTTAAGGCTTGGTTACTTTTCTTTGGTTTAGTTCTGTTGGGTGTCATTAGTCAAGAAGGCTACCCAGATTTTTTAGAGGGTGGTGCGATCTTTGTATCTGCAGTTCTGGAGTCTCTGCTATTTCCTCTTTTCTTTACTTTTGAGGATGAAAGTTCTTTTTAGTAGTGGATGATGTAATGACCCTTTCAGTCATTCTCGGATTTTTTTCCTTTCTTGTATTGTTAGATCTTGCATGTTGGGGTTCCAAGTCATTTATGGCTTGCTGGGACCAAAAGTCTGGTTCCCGAGTCATTTGTTTGGTCTTTATGGCTGTTTTACTATTTTAGAACTTTACCTTAGGAAATCATTGACTTCAGTCAACATTCTTGGTAATCATTCGCAAAATCAAATTCCGACTGTTTCATTAGCTCCGGAGCATCGATTTTGGTCTAGTGGGACCTTTGGTCAGGATCCGAGAGTTTCTCAGCTTAGAATTCTCTCTCGTTCTGTGTTTGGAGGCCATTTGGGATTGATTGGTTGACTTAGGTCAACTATTGGAGAAGATGACCTCTGATGGAAATTCCGCCAGCGATGTTAGCTCCGGAATGTCGAGTTTAGGCTTGAGGGGCCATTGGTTCTGGTCTTGAGGCTTCTGGACTTGATTTTGGCCCTTAGGTTCCGTCTTGGAATTGTTGGCCTCAAGATTGATTTTGGGCATGGGGCCCATTTTTCATTAAATCGACCTCCGGTTGATTTTTTTGTCGATTTCGTTGGATCCAGAATGTTGTTTCTAGTTGAATAGCTCAGCTCGTTTGTGTTTGTGAGACCCCGAATGTGTTCTCGAGGGACTATCACTTAGAAATCTTCCCTTGGCATACTGGTTGTTGTTGTTGGGGTACACCTGCGGCTGACTGGGTGTCGTTGCACCAGCGCACCTGAAACTACCTGGGTGCCGTTACACCAGCACACCTGTGGCTGCCTGGGTTCTGTGGCACTAGCGCACCTGCGGCTGCCTGGCGCCGTGGCATCAAAACACCTGCGCTTTCTTGGGCGTTGTTGCGCCTGAGCTGGCAGCTCTTAAAGGGACAGGAAGCCTCTTTTTCTTTCATTTCCCATCTTTCCAACTCGTCTCTCCCATGGAAATTCACTCCAAAACATCCATTAAAATACATTGTTCATCCCAGCTACGTGGAGGCTAATATTTTGTCAATCCTTGAGCATTATTGGCTTCTAATCCGGGTAAATCCTCTCTTTAAATTTTGTCTTCCTCCATTGTTGTACCTTCTTCAACTTGGGAAATATTCTTGATTGTAGCTGCTCGTTCTTAGTTGCATGCTCGTGGGTTTGGAGAATTCACTTCTTTGGCGTGTTCCATCTCTTCGTTGTAAGTGGTTCTTGCCTTAATTTTTAGTTTTTATTCTTGAAAATCCTTCTTAAATTTCAAACTTGAGCGAGTTATTTTGGGACCTTTCTCTTGGCCAAATTCGCTCAATTTTGGAGCATGCTCTCTTGGTATTGTTAAGATCGTTGTGCTTCCTCCTATTTTTATTTTTGAGTTGTGGGCCCCATGGGCCTGCTTTTGACCTGAATTTTGACCCAGCTACACTTGTAGCAATATGGGTATCGTTGATCTTATTTTGATTCGTAGAATATTGTGTTGGTAGTGTTTTCACAAATTGGAGCTTCTCGGAGAAGTTTAAGCTTGGATGACACTATTCCTGCAGCTAGTCGTCGGACGACAGGAAGGTTATGGATTTTTCTACCTAGACTCTGCATATATAGGTTATAACTGCATTAATTAGTATCCTTAGGTTGGTTGTTATAGGTTGGTACCCCAGACCTTGTCCGTCTCTTCTGTCTAATTTATTCTTATGATTTTTGTAGTACTCGTTGTAGTATTTTTATATTATCCTTGTGGCCCCGTGAGGCCTTTTTATAAGACTCTGTACCATAGACGGTGGTATATTTGGGAATATCTGTGAGTTTCGAACATCGTGATCTTACTTTAGGCTGGTTATCTGTAACACCCCAAGAATTCAGAGCTAAGACCCCATCCATTTCCATGAGTGTGATGATCATTTCCCTATTGTGGTGAGTGCTTTGGATGTGAATCATGTTCATAAGAAACTCCTAGAAGCAAGTTAAGTTTGAAGCACCCTAACTAAAGAAGTTTTCATGAAAGATTAAACAAGTGTCATCTTCAAATGATCACACCTCCTAGAACGAGGCAAACCATGAGAAGTACGAGGCAAACCAACCACGAAGTCCATAGTAATCCCTTCCCACTTCCACTCAGGAATGGGAAGTCACTGCATCAAACCACCAGGTCTCATGTGCTCGAACTTAACCTGCTGACAGTTCAAGCACCGAGATACAAACTCCGCTATATCCCGCCTTCATACCACTCC